>SKCR01025948.1:0-19618 GCA_019454045.1 Zanthoxylum bungeanum | reverse complement strand
AAATAATTCTCAACATAAATTATCAGCCCTCTCACCCTTGTCTATTCTATAAGCTCAATAGCTTCATCAATTCCCTTAAAATACCATTTCATGCAGAATTTACTTATAATTCTACCATAAGAACAATAACAAATATAACATAAGTAAACATGACAGATCGATACGTCTTAAAAGTGTTGGAACAATTTGCAAAAACAAGAATAATATTACTGTTCACCACAAATATAAAAAATGAAGCATGGTTGAGTTGCAGACTACATCGTTCTTTTTAAGACGTTTGTGCACGTAATATTCATATTCGATTCATTTATTAAACGAATCGAATACGAATCATGATATTAGGATTCGTTTAAAAAACGAATCCATCACATTTTAATTCAATTCATTTAGAATTCAATTTAAATTCGATTCATCAATTCATTTTCTCACCTTTAATTAAAATCTTCTTTTGAATCGAAGATAATCACAATACCTTTTTTTTTTTGGCACTTTTGTTTGTTCAAAAAATCAAAAGTGTTTCTTACGAAATTTCATTCCATCAAGGTAGTAATGTCTGTTCTTTTGGACATTTCCCAACGCTACCTTTCAATTTCCGAAGTTTCCTCTTATGACAATACGATTTCATTGTCAGAAGTTTCCTCATCATAAGTGCTGACGTGGTACGATTTCATTGAACGAAGTTAAATGTGTTGAAGTTGAAGACAGCAGGGTTGCATAAACCATGCAGGAACCAACAAAACCAGCCGAAAGGTGGAAGTGACTACCACCGAAAGCATGAAACAACTTTGCCAACTTACTGACAGCTTCCCAAACCTCGTGTTACTGTAGCACGTGATTTGGCATTATAAAATGGAGCTTCTGAGTTCATTTGTAATCATCCCAAAATCCCAGAAATATAGAAATAGAGAGTAAAGTGGTGTGAGAGTTTTTTGTTAAGCTTAGGGTTGTAAGCTTTGTAATTCTTTTGTTCGTATAATATAAAGAAGAATTTTCTCTCCAATCACCTCTATTCGTGTGTGTTTAATCACAACAAATGGTATCAGAGCTACGGTTCCACGGAGGGATCCCGAAACTCGGAAACAGAGATTCGGTTCGGAAAATCGGTTCCGGCGAAAGTTGTCAAAAATCGATTTTGAGCATACCATCAGACTTTTCACGGCGAGACGAGCACGGTGGTATTTTCCGGCGATCGAATGGAGGTCACAGCAGTCTTCACGCGCGCCACGCGCTGGTCAGAAGCTACCTCACGAGCCCCACGCCGCCACGCGCCCTACACGCGCTGCACGCGCCAAACGAAGGTTGAAGAAAACGCTGAGTCAGCCGCCACGTCAGCGTCCAGTAATCGCCACGTCAGCAGACCTGCACAGTTAGCAGCCCAGTCAGCAGTCCACGTCATTAGCACAGTCAGCATCCACGTGGCATCCAGTCAGCGACACGTCAGCAGTTGCCACGTCAGCAGTGCCACGTCAGTGGTGCCTGGTAAATTTCAGATAGGTCCCTGAACTTTCTAGAAATTATAATTTAGCCCCTAAACTTTTAGTAATTTTCAATTTAGTCCCTGAACTTTTTGTAAATTTCTTTTTAGTCCCTGAACTTTTCCTTAATTTCACTTTGGACCATGAACTTTCGGAAATAGCACTTTGACCCCTCTAATTTCTGAAATTTGTAAATTGGTCCCTGTGTCGGATTTTGACAAACGAAATGTCATTTCCACCATTTTCGACCATTCTGGACGCAACAGTGAGCTCCGTTTTTTGAAATTCTGCTTAGAATTTTTGTGATGGAATGGGGCAATGGAAAAATGGTTTTGTTAACCAGTACAAACTATTTCACATGTAGAGGAAGGATGAAAGACCTTCTGTATGTAAAGGACTATGATGAATCGATATTTCTGGAGGAGAAACCAGAAGGAATGATCGATGAGAAGTGGGCTAATCTTCACCAGAAAACATGCAGTACTATTCGTCAGTGGATCGACGACAGTATCGTGAACCATGTTAGTGAATATGCAAATGCACGTGTTTTATGGAGAAAGCTGGAGGAGTTTTTCCGAGAAAAGATTGGAAACAACAAGTTGTACTACATCAAGAAAATGATGGGGTTGAAATACCAGGAAGGTACATCTGTGGCGGACCATATCAACGATTTCCTCGGCACCATGAAAGAACTCTCTGGATTGGGCATAGACTTCGGTGATTAGATAAATGACTTAATACTCCTTAATACGTTACCAGAATCTTGGGAAACGTTCAGATCTACGGTGATCAATTCATCCGCAGATGGGAAAGTCACTATGGAGATGGCAAAGACCAGGATCTTCGAGGAAGAAAAGAGGACGAGAATGCAGGAGTCAGCATCAACCTCAACCTCAGAATCTCTAGTGACGGAGAAGAACACCAGAAGGGGGAGGAGTAAAAGCTGAGGCCCGGGAAGATCGGACAAGAACCGAGGTAAATCAAAAACTAGAGATATTGAGTGCTATTTCTGTAAGAAGAAAGGCCATATGAAGCGGGATTGCTACAAACTGAAGAACGAGCAGTCCAGAGACAACCACATGAGAGATGGTAACTATAATCAAGAAAGAGTTGCCACTACCACCGACAAAACTTCCAAAGAATTTCATATTATATATGAAGAAGATGTTGTGAATCTTACCAGCCACGAGACCAGTTGGGTGATAGATAGTTGCGCCTCCATACACGCCACATCTCGCAGAGACTTCTTTTCATCTTACACACCAGGAGACTACGGTGTTGTGAGGATGGGGAATGATGGACAGTCCAAAGCCGTCGGTATTGGAGACATATGCCTTGAAACAGAGAACGGGACAAAGCTAGTATTGAAGGGAGTCAAACACATCCCAGATATCCGATTAAACCTGCCTCATCCGGTTAAATAGAGAATATGACAAGGCTAGTATTGAAGGGAGTCAAGCACATCCCAAATATCCGGTTAAACCTGATCTCAACAGGCAAGCTGGATGATGAAGATTTCTGCAGCACCTTTAGTGACAGATGCTGGAAGCTCACTAAAGGATCAATGGTGGTGGCACGAGGTAAGAAAGACTCAACCATGTATTTGATGCATGCTAAGCTTTCCAATAGTAGCATAAATACAGTCAACAGTAATGAGGCAGCCGAGCAATGGCATAAAAAGCTCGGTCACATGAGTCAAACGGGGATGGAGATACTACGCAGGCGGAATGTTCTTTCGGAATTGAAGAACTCACACTTACGGAAGTGTGAACACTGCATGGCTGGAAAGCAGAACAGAGTTTCCTTCCAGAGCTCCCCGCCTCAACGGAAACCGGAGGTACTAGATCACATACATTTAGATGTATACGATCCGATGCAGACACGAACACTCGGAGGGTCACTGTATTTTGTGACATTCATAGATGATCATTCAAGGAGGATCTAGGCATACACCTTGAAGAGAAAAGATCAAGTGATGGGAGTGTTCAAGGAGTTTCATGCCTAGGGGAGAGAGAAACCGGCAAGAAAATGAAGTGCATCAGAACAGATAACGGTGGAGAATACAGAGGTCCGTTTGATCAGTACTGCAAGATGCAAGGAATCCGACATCAAACGACACCTCCGAAGACACCTCAACTAAATGGCCTAGCTAAGAGGATAAACAGAACCTTGTGCGAAAGGGTCAGAAACTTACTGTCACAAACCAAGCTACCGAATACATTTTGGGGGGAGACACTCAACACAACATTATATGTTTTGAACATGTCCCCAGCAGTCGCACTGAAAGGTAATGTTCCTAACCAAGCCTGGACAGGAAAAGAAGTGTCATACGAGCACTTACATGTCTTTGGGTGCAAAGCTTTTGTACACATCCCAAAGGACGAGAGATCCAAGCTTGATGCAAAGACGCGACAATGTGTCTTTATTGGCTATGGTCAGGATGATTTCGGCTACAAACTGTATGATCATGTGGAGAATAAAATTATCAGAAGCCGAGATGTTGTCTTTGTTGAACACCAGACCATAGAAGATATCAGAAAGGAATTGAAGACAATGCCCCAACAATACAGAGATGTGAATCCAGAACCTCACACACCGGTGCCAGTACGAGTTGAAGATAAGGTTCCCAAACATGAGGGTACAGGTGATGAAGCTCCTAGAGATTATGATCATGATCAACCATCAGTACCAGAAGCTACACCAACAGTTCTACAGAGAAGGTCTGACAGAGAGAGACGACCTTCAACCAGATATTCTGTATATGAGTATGTGTTGCTTACTGACGGGGGAGAATCCGAGAGCTACCAGGAGGCTGTGGAAACAGAGGACAGAGAAAAGTGGGAGGAAATCATGCAAGATGAGATGAAATCGTTGCATGACAATCACACTTTTGAGTTGGTGGAATTGCCAATAGGCAAATGGGCTTTGAAGAATTAATAGGTGTACATGGTGAAACAACATGAGCATACTTCACAACCCCGATACAAAGCCAGACTAGTCGTCAAGGGATTCAATCAGAGAAAATGCATTGACTTCGATGAAATCTTCTCTCCAGTTGTGAAGATGCTATCCATCAGAGTGGTACTCAGCTTAGAAGTAAGCCTCGACCTGGAAGTTGAGAAGATGGATGTCAAGACCGCATTTCTTCATGGAGATCTGGAAGAAGAAATTTACATGGAGCAACCAGAAGGCTTCAGAGTCAGCGGAAAACAGGACTATGTGTGCAGACTCAGGAAAAGCCTCTACGGTTTGAAACAGACACCGAGACAGTGGTGCGTGAAGTTTGAGTCAGTTATGGGGGAGTAGGATACAAGAAGACCACTTCAGACCATTGTGTTTTCGTTCAGAAGTTTTCTGACGATGACTTTATCATCTTACTGCTATATGTATATGATATGTTGATAGTTGGCAGGAATCAATCGATGATTGATAATTTGAAGCAGCAACTAAGTAAGTCTTTTGAGATGAAAGACTTGGGGCCAGCTAAGCAGATTCTTGGCATCGGGATCGGCCGTGATCGGAAAGCCATGAAGTTATACTTGTCATAGGAGGAGTACATCGAGAAAGTACTTCAGAGATTCCAGATGGACAAGGCTAAAGCGGTTAGCACTCCTCTTGCTACCCACTTTAGATTGAGTACGCAGCAGAGTCCCTCTACTGAGACAAAGAAGGAGGAAATGAAACAGGTTCCATACACCTCAGCAGTGGGAAGTCTTATGTATATCATAGTGTGCACGAGGCCAGACTTAGCACACGCAGTTGGATTGGTCAGTCAGTTTATGTCAACCCAGGAAAAGAACATTGGAATGCTATCAAATGGATCATGCGGTATCTACGAGGCACATCTAAGATGAGGCTATGTTTTGGAAGCAGCGACAAACCAGTGTTGATGGGCTACACCAATTCAGATATGGCAGGAGATGTGAATACCCGAAAGTCTACTTCGGGGTATCTGATTACTCTCTCAGGATGAGCTGTGGCATGGCAGTCTAGGTTGCAGAGATGTGTTGCACTTACTACAACATAGGCAGAATTCATTGCAATGACAGAAGTTTGCAAGGAATTGCTGTGGATGAAGACATTCGTCCAGGAATTGGGTTTCAAGTAGGAAAAGTACACTTTGTACTGCGATAGCCAGAGTGCTATCTATCTCGGTAAAAATTCCACATTTCATTCGAGGTCAAAACATATCGATGTTAGGTATCACTAGATACGGGACGTCCTGAGCTCAAGGCTGATAGAACTCAGGAAAATTCACACTGACGACAACGGTGCCGATATGTTCATGAAGGTCTTACCGAAGAAGAAGTTTGAAATCTGTCGTGTCATAGCTAGAATGATAAAACTCTCCACATAGTCAGAATGAGGAGAGACAGAGAACTACGATTGGCTTAATCCCAACTCAGGGTACGTAGACAGTCATACAGATGCAGCCAGGGGAGGATCCTTTGGAGGATCCAGATATGGGTGATTGATGGTCGGCTCAGATTTTAGGACAAATCTTCACCGAGGGGGAGATTTGTTGAAGTTGAAGACAGCAAGATTGCATGAACCATGCAGAAACCAACAAAACCAGCCGAAAGGTGGAAGTGACTACCACCGAAACCATGAAACAATTTTGCCAACTTGCTGACAGCTTCCCAAACCGTGTGTTACTGTAGCACGCGGTTTGCATTATAAAATGGAGCTTCTGAGTTCATTTGTAATCATCTCAAAATCCCAGAAATATATAAATAGAGAGTAAAGTGGTGTGAGAGTTTTTTGTTAAGCTTATGGTTGTATGTTTTGTAATTCTTTTGTTCGTATAATATAAAGAATAATTTTCTCTCCAATCACCTTTATTCGTGTGTGTTTAATCACAACAAAATGCACCGATAAACCCGGCAATACCATTAGACAAGCCCCCTCATCTTAATCCATGTTTGATATTCTGGAATCTAAACCGTCGGTACAACAGAAGTTAAATTAACGGCCAGGATCAAAGTTACGCATACAAAAAAATACATAGGATTTGAAATTCAAGTCCATAATTTGGCCCCGATCGAATCACTATCATTTAAAAACACATCTTTTAACGGTCAAATTTCTACAAACGGCTACCTTTCTCTCTCCATCTCCCTCTCTTAACTTCTTTTGAATCCAAAAAAAAAAATTTCAAATCCTCATACATTTACCAAATTCATTTTCCAGGAAAAGAAAATATTTTCTCAGGAAACAAACACACAAATCTCACTACTGCATTTGGAAATAAAAAGAAGATAATTTGAAAGCACAAGTGCTCGGCCAATTCTGTTTTCTTCAGGTTTGTCTTCAGATCTCCACTTCCTCTCTATCTGGTTTCCTCTCGTTTTGCTCAATGTTCTGTTTGGCTCCTGAGAAAATGAAGGAAAATATTCCAATCAAGGGAAATCAAAGTGACATGTCAAAAAAAAGAAGCAGCTAAATTTGCACTAATATTTAAGGTTTTCGGAAAATTAGGTCTAAAAAAAATTATTGTTATATTTTATGGGTCTTACGAAGATAATTGATTTTGCAGGTCCAAATAGTCCAACAACATGAGTAATCCTAACGATCCACTTATGCAAATGGAGACAATGCGGCTTCTTTATGAACTTCAGGTTATTTAATCATGAGCCCTTTGACAAAAAATTTCTTAAAAATCTTACCTTTGATTAGTCCTGTTTTGTTCCATTTGATGGCGTTCCAGTGTTCTTTTCCTGGGTTTGACATAAACCGGCTGACCAATCCAACTGCGTGTGTTAAGTCTGGCCTCGTGCACACCATGACATACATAAGACTTGACTTCCCACTACTGAGGTGTATGGAACCTGTTTCATTTCCTCATTCCCTGTCTCAGTAGAGGGACTCTGCTGCGTACTCAATCTAAAGTGGGTAGCAAGAGGAGTGCTAACCGCTTTAGCCTTGTCCATCTGGAATCTCTGAAGTACCTTCTCGATGTACTCCTTCTGTGACTAACTTCCTGGCTTTTTGATCACGACCGATCTTGATGCCCCAAGTCTTTCATCTCAAAAGACTTACTCAGTTGCTGCTTCAAATTATCAATCCTCGATTGATTCCTGCCAACTATCAACATATCATCTACATATAGCAGTAAGATGATAAAGTCAATGTCAGAA
This sequence comes from Zanthoxylum bungeanum, assembly GCA_019454045.1. Taxonomy (NCBI): domain Eukaryota; kingdom Viridiplantae; phylum Streptophyta; class Magnoliopsida; order Sapindales; family Rutaceae; genus Zanthoxylum; species Zanthoxylum bungeanum. Next base: position 12,006 of record SKCR01025948.1, on the reverse strand, counting down.
AACTTCTGAACGAAAACACAATGGTCTGAAGTAGTCTTCTTGTATCCCTGCTCCCCCATAACTGACTCAAACTTCATGTACCACTGTCTCGGTGCCTGTTTCAAACCGTAGAGGCTTTTTCTGAGTCTGCACACATAATCTTCTTTCCCGCTGACTCTGAAGCCTTCTGGTTGCTCCATATAAATTTCTTCTTCCAGATCTCCGTGAAGAAATGCGGTCTTGACATCCATCTGCTCAACTTCCAGGTCGAGGCTTGCTGCTAAGCTGAGTACCACTCTGATGGATGATATCTTCACAACTTGAGAGAAGATTTTATCGAAGTCAATGCCTTTCCTCTGATTGAATCCATTGACAACTAGTATGGCTTTGTACCTGGGTTGTGATGTATGCTCCTGTTGCTTCACCTTGTACACCCATTTATTCTTCAAAGACCGTTTGCCTATTGGCAATTTCACCATCTCAAAAGTGTGATTGTCATGCAAGGATTTCATCTCATCTTGCATGGCTCCCTCCCACTTTTCTCTGTCTTCTGTTTCCACAGCCTCCTAGTAGCTCTCGGGTTCTCCCCCGTCAGTAAGCAGCACATACTCATATGCAGAGTATCTGGTTGAAGGTCGCCTCTCTCTGTCAGACCTTTTCTGTGGAACTGTTGGTGTAGCTTCTGGTACTGGTGGTTGATCATGATCATCATCTCTGGGAGCTTCATCACCTGTACCCTCTTGTCTGGGAACCTCATCTTCAACTCGTACTGGCAGCGGTGTGTGAGGTTCTGGATTCACATCTCTGTATTGTTGGGGCATTATCTTCATCTCCTTTCGAATATCTTCTATGGTCTGGTCTTCAACAAAGACAACGTCTCGGCTTCTGACAATCTTCTTCTCAACAGGATCATACAGTTTGTAGCTGAAATCATCCTGACCATAGCCAATAAAGACACACTGTCGCGTCTTTGCATCAAGCTTGGATCTCTCGTCCTTTGGGATGTGTACAAAAGCTTTGCACCCAAAGACATGTAAGTGCTCGTATGACACTTCTTTACCTGTCCAAGCTTGGTTAGGAACATTACCTTTCAGTGCGACCGCTGGGGACATGTTCAAAACATGTACTGCTGTGATGAGTGCCTCCCCCCAAAATGTCTTCGGCAGCTTGGCTTGTGACAGCAAGCTTCTGATCCTCTCGCACAAGGTTCTGTTCATCCTCTTAGCTAGGCCATTCAGCTGAGGTATCTTCGGAGGTGTCATTTGATGTCGGATTCCTTGCGTCTTGCAGTACTGATCAAACGGACCTCTGTATTCTCCACCGTTATCTGTTCTGATGCATTTCAGTTTCTTGCCGGTTTCTCTCTCCACCAGAGCATGAAACTCCTTGAACACTCCCAACACTTGATCTTTTCTCTTCAAGGTATATGCCCAGATCCTCATTGAATGATCATCAATAAATGTCACAAAGTAAAGTGACCCTCCGAGTGTTTGTGTCTGCATTGGACCGCATACATCTGAATGTATGAGATCTAGTACCTCATGTTTCCGTTGAGGCGGGGAGCTCTGGAAGGACACTCTGTTCTGCTTTCCAGCCATGCAGTGTTCACACTTCCGTAAGTGTGAGTTCTTCAATTTCGGAAGAACATTCCGCCTGCGTTGTATCTCCATCCTCGTTTGACTCATGTGACCGAGCTTTTTGTGCCACAGCTCGGCTGCCTCATTATTATTGACTGTATTTATGCTACTATTGGATAACTTAGCATGCATCAAATACAGGGTTGAGTCTTTCTTACCTTGTGCCACCACCATTGATCCTTTAGTGAGCTTCCAGCATCCGTCACTAAAGGTGCTGCAGAAACCTTCATCATCCAGCTTGCCTGTTGAGATTAGGTTTAACCGGATATCTGGGATGTGCTTGACTCCCTTCAACACTAGCCTTATCATGTTCCCTGTTTCAAGGCAGATGTCTCCAATACCGACGGCTTTGGACTGTCCGTCATTCCCCATCCTTACAGCACCGTAGTCCCCTGGTGTGTAAGATGAAAAGAAGTCTCTGCGAGATGTGGCGTGTATGGTGGAGCCACTATTTATCACCCAACTGGTCTCGTGGCTGGCAATATTCACTACATCATCTTCATATAAAATATGAAAATCTTTGGAGGTTTTCTCGGTGGTAGTAGCAACTCTTTCTTGATTAGAGTCACCATCTCTCCTGGTCTGCTCGTTCTTCAGTTTGTAGCAATCCCGCTTCATATGGCCTTTCTACTTGTAGTAATAGCACTCAATATCCCTCGTTCTTGATTTCCCTCGGTTCTTGTCTGATCTCCCTGGGCCTCGGCTTTTACTCCTCCCCCATCTGGTATTCTTCTCCGTCACTAGAGCTTCTGAGGTTGAGGTTGATGCTGACTCCTGCATTCTAGTCCTCTTTTCTTCCTCAAAGATCCTGGTCTTTGCCATCTCCATAGTGACTTTCCCATCTGCGGCTGAATTGATCACCGTAGATCTGAACGTTTCCCAAGATTCTGGTAACATATTAAGAAGTATTAAGCCATTTACCTCATCACCGAAGTCTATGCCCAATCCAGACAGTTCCTTCATTGTTCCGAGGAAATCGTTGATATGGTCCGCCACAGCTGTACCTTCCTGATATTTCAACCCCATCATTTTCTTGATGTAGTACAGCTTGTTGTTGCCAGTCTTTGCTCGGAAAAGCTCCTCCAGCTTTCTCCATAAGTCACGTGCATTTGTTTCTTCACTAACATTGTTGACGATACTATCGTCGATCCACTGACGAATAGTACTGCATGTTTTCTAGTGAAGATTAGCCCATTTTCCATCGGTCATTCCTTCTGGTTTCTGCTCCAGAAACACCGATCCATCATAGTCCTTCACATACAGAAGGTCTTTCATCCTTCCTCTCCATGTGAAATAGTTTGTACTGGTTAACAAAATCATTTTTCCGTTGCTCCCCTCCATCATAAAAATTCTAAGCAGAATTTCAAAAAACGGACCTCACCTTTGCGTCCGGAATGGTCGAAAATGGTGGAAATGACACTTCTTTTATCAAAATCCGACACAGGGACCAAATTACAAATTTCAGAAATTACATGGGTCAAAGTACAATTTCCGAAAGTTCAGGGGCCAAAGTGCAATTACGGAAAAGTTCAGGGACCTATCTGAAAATAGGAGCTAAACTGTAATTTCTGAAAATTATAAATTATAAATTATAAACTGTAAGTTCATGGATTAAATTATAAATTTCTGAAAATATAGGAGCTAAACTGTAATTCCCAGAAAGTTCAGGGACCTATCTGAAATTTACCAGGCATCGATGATGTGGCACCTGACGTGGCAACTGTGCTGACGTGGCTGCTGACTGGATGCCACGGTGACGCTGACTGGGCTGCTGACGTGGACTACTGACTGGGCTGCTGACTGTGCAAGACGGATGACGTGGAGGAAAATACTGCCGTGCTCGTCTCGCCATGAAAAGTCCAATGGTATGCTCAAAATCGATTTTTGACAACTTTTGTCGGAATCGATTTTCCGAACCGAATCTCCGTTTCCGAGTTTCGGGATCCCTCCGTGGAACCGTAGCTCTGATACCACTTGTTGTGAATAAACACACGATATAATTTGAGAGAAAACTCTTCTTTTATATACCCACAAAAGAATTACAAAGTTTCCAATACAAGCTTTACAAAAAACTCTCACCAATCACTCTCACTACACTTTCACACATTTAGGGATGCATTATAGTGTCACGCGGTTTGGTACTTGCTAGCACACACACAAGCTGTTTCACAGCTTGCCACACGCTTTGCATGGCTGTTTTCAACAGCCATGCAAAGCTGTCTTCAACAGTTATATAACTTAAATTAGTCAAATTTTTGAAAACCGTTTGGGAGTTCAATTAAATTTCTATAGAAGTTGTGAAGCATTAAAAAAGCAAAAAAACAAAACGAAAGTAGAAAATCATAAGCATCAAAGTGTTATTGTTTCCAATTCCAATCATTGTCGGTGTGACTGGAGATTGAAATTGTGGGAATGAAGTTTTCGGATGGACAGTTTAATTGATAAACCATGGTTTATGTTTGTTCTAAGTTTTTAGAAAGACGGTCAAATTAACTTGCGAAGCAATTTTGAAAGAAGAAATTTATAAAGATAGGAGCAACATATGAAATCTGAAAGTTTAATTTCAGTCTGTAAGCAGTTATTGCTTGGATATGTAGATAATTTCCTACACCACCTTTTATCATATTTTTGTTTTCTAAAATTGATTTTTTGAAGTTTACTATACTTATTATCTACTTTTTCAGTCTGATCAAACTCTCGGAAGCTTGAAGGAAGAGCTCACGAGAATTCTTCCACAGGTGGAAGAAATGCGGAAAAGGAAATCTGATCGAAAAAACCAATTTGTAGATGTGTTAGAGCAAATAGAGATGATAAAAAAAAAGAGATCTGTGGATCAACAGTATATATTTCTTCTAAAACAGTTGTGGATGAATCAGATTTATCTTTGAGAAAGCTGGGGGAATTTCACAGAGAGCTCCATGAACTTCAGAAAGAGAAGGTTAAATGATTTTCTTCACTTCTATTTTTGCTCTGGTTTGATTAAACTGCAGATGTTTTCGTTTTATAATTTTGAACACTAGTTTATATTCTTTCTTTGCAGAGTGAAAAGCTGAAACAGGTTCAGGACCACCTAAACACCTTGAATTCTCTTTGTTCAGTGCTCGGTATGGATTTCAAACACACAGTTAGCGAGGTTCATCCTAGTTTCTGCGACTCTGAAGGATCAAGGAGTATAAGTAACGATACAATACACAACTGCGAGAGGTTAAGATACTGAGAATGCAAAAGGTAAATAGGAATTTTAAGTTTTTATCCGTAAGATGATGTTAGTTTTATTCTGATGAGTCCTTCAAAATTACGAGCTTTTTATTTGACTCCTTTGAACCATGGCAGCTCCAAGATCTTGCAACTACCATGTTAGAGCTATGGAATTTGATGGATACTCCTATTGAAGAGCAGCAAGTATTTCAGAGTGTTACTTGTAACATAGCCGCCTCAGAACATGAAGTAAACAAACCCAACACTCTCTCTGTGGACTTCATAAATCATGTGATTCATTAGCAAGTGAAAACTGGTTATCTTAGTTCATTTCTCAAGCCTTTTGGTTTGTGTATTTTTAAAAGTCTGTGTGGGATTTGCTTTTGGCAGCGCTAAAGCGGTAAATACATTTTTCAGGTAGAGGCTGAAGTGTATCGGTTGGAGGAGTTGAAGTCAAGCAAATGAAAGAGCTTGTTATGAAGAAGAGGTCAGAGCTAGAGGAGATCTGCAGAAAAACACATATGGTTCCAGAAAATGATTGTTCAATCGAAGATGCTATTGAAGCCATTGAGTCCGGTATCTGCTCTGCTAATATATATTTAATAAGTGATACTACCTTTAATTCAAATGATCTCACTAACTGTTTGAATATTTCTATGAATGAAGGAGCCATGGATCCGGCTAATGTACTTGAACAGATTGAACTTCAAATAGCTAAGGTTAAAGAGGAAGCTTTTAGCAGGAAAGAAATACTTGAAAAGGTTGAGAAATGGTTGGGAGCATGTGAAGAGGAGTGCTGGCTTGAAGAGTATAACCGGGTTGGCAGTTACACCTTCGCTTTATATTTATATTTTAATTCGTAGTGTCTTAATTCCTTAGCTCGACTGGGTTACCTGTGGTGGTTATGCAGGATGAAAACTGTTGGAAACAGCTTGCAAGAAGAATCCAGCAAGAGTCCAGCATGCCCACCGAAAGTAGAAAGCAACATAGAAGTGTTGCTAAAGTCAGCAAAAACCGTGTGTTGTGTGTTGAGCTGTGTGTTGAGCTGTGAAAACGTGTGAACAGTGCACACGTTTTCAGGCTCTATAAAATGGAGCCTTGAGTCCATTGTAAATGCATCCCAAAGTGTATAAGCTTCAAGTAGAAAGCTTGAGAGTGTGTGAGGTTTTTTGTGAGTTTCTTGTTGTAAACTTGTAGTGTTTATTCTTGTAGTAATAAATACAATTCGGTTTTTCCTCAAATACACTCTAAAGTGATCGGTGAATCACAACAAGTGGTATCAGAGCTTTGGTTCTTCATTGGGATCGAAAAACCGAAGAACGGAGCTTGGTTCGGAAAATTCGAGTTCCGGCAAAGTTGTCAAAAATCCAATTTGAGGGTACCATCAGCTAGTTCACGTCGAGACGAGCACGGTGGTATTTTCCGGCGACCGAACCGAGGTCCAGAACGGCCGCACGCGCTCCACGCGCCAACCAGAGAGCTTCCCACGCGCAGCCACTCGCAGACACGCGCCTCACGCGCGCTGAAGGTTGAAGACGATCCGCGTGGCCGCCACGTCAGCGCCACGTCACGGCCAGTCAGCGCCCAGTCAGCGCCTCGTCAGCGCACAGTCAGCAGACACGTCAGCCGCCACGTCATCCGCCACGTCAGCCGCCACGTGTCTGCCACGTCAGCAACCGGTCCCACATTGCCACGTCAGCACTGCCACGTCAGCGCCACGTCAGCAGCCTGGTAAATTTCATTTAGCCCCCTGAAGTTTTGAAATTTACAGTTTTGCCCCAGAAGTTTTAGGAATTTACAAATCAGCCCCTGTGTCGGATTTAGACCAAAGGAGTGTCTATTCCACCATTTTCGACCGTTCCGGACGCAACGGTGACCTCCGATTTGTGAAATTCAGACCCGATTTTAGTGTATTCTCATTTTAAACTTTAAAACTTAAAATGGAGATGGAGGATTCTCATTCTGGTGCAATGATTAAACTGGCTGCCACTAATTACTCCTACTCCCTCTGGAGACCTAGGATGATAGATTTTTTGCATTGTAAAGATCTGTTTGATGTCATCGAGTTGAAGGGAGTGAAACCAGAGTCTGTTAAGGAGTATGACTGGAATAAACTCAACAACAGAACTTTGGGTCAGATAAGGCAGTGGATCGGTCACAGTGTCTTCCACCACGTAGCACAGGATTCAGATGCTTACGGGATGTGGATAAAACTGGAAGACATGTTCCAGGCCAAGACAGCTCGGAATAAAGCCCTGTTAATGAGGCGTTTGGTGAACCTGAAGCTACGGAGTGGAACTTCCGTTGCAGAACACACCAACGAGTTCCAGAGCCTGGTGAACCAGTTGTCTGCAGTAGACATGCAGCTGGGAGATGAAATACAAGCCCTCTTACTACTCAGTTCCCTTCCTGATAGCTGGGAGACATTGGTGGTTACTCTCAGCAATTCCGCTCCAGGAGGTAAAGTTACCATGCCTATGGTAAAAGATGCCCTGTCGAATGAGGAGTCCAGGAGAAAAGATGTTGGCTCAGAACAGACAGAAGCCTTCGTCACAGAGACTCGAGGAAGACATCAAGGAAGAGACGGAGAAAGAGGCAGAAGCACAACCAGGGGTAGATCCTCAGATGGAAGGAAGCCTACCTATAAGTGCTACCATTGTGGCATTGTAGGCCACCTAAAGAAAATTGCCGAAAACTGCAACGAGAGCAGAGAGAAGGCAATCACCAGCCGAAGAATGACGAAGGAGAGACACTGGTTGTTGTCCAAGCAGATGTAGCAATATGCTCCATACAGGAAGAGACATGCCTTCACAACGCAACCCAAGATGTTGAGTGGGTGGTAGATACTGCAGCATCCTACCACGTCACTCCTCACAGAGATTACTTCACAACCTACAAAGCGGGAGACTTTGGAGCAGTGAAGATGGGAAATATCAGTTCCTCTGGGATAGTAGGAATGGGTGATATTCAGTGCGGACAAATGTCGGGTGTACATTGATCTTGAAGGATGTCCTGCATGTTCCAGAACTTCGGCTGAATGTACTCTCGGGGATAGCTCTTGACAAACAGGGCTATGACAATCACTTCAGAAATGGCACATGGAGAATGACGAAAGGTGTCATGGTTGTCGCCCGAGGACATGCTTGCGGCGCACTATACAAGACTCATGTGAAGATTTGTGCAGACAGCCTCAAAGTAGCTGAAAAAGAGGCTTCTCAAAATCTGTGGAACCAGAGACTCGGACACATGAGTGGGAGAGGGTTGTCTACCCTGAACAAGAAGGAGCTTACCAATGATGCTGCACGAGGTCCTTGCAACCACTACTCAATTGGTAAGCAACGCAGAGTTTCATTTGATTTCTCTTCAGAGAGAAGATCAGAGTTGCTCAGTCTGGTGCACTCTGATGTTTGTGGTCCCTTGGAGGTTGATTCATTAGGTGGTAACAAATATTTTCTGACTTTTATTGATGATGCTTCACGGAAAATCTGGGTGTATTTCCTCAAGACGAAGGATCAGGTCCTAGATCAGTTCAAGCTGTTCCACGCCATGATAGAGCATGAAACAGGGAAGAAGCTGAAGTGCCTTCGCACAGACAATGGAGGCAAGTACAGTTCCAGAGAGTTCGAAGCCTACTGCTGGAGAGAGGGATTCACGGGATTCGACATGAGAACTGTTACACACACTCCACAACATAATGGTGTCGCTGCAAGTATGAACCGCACCATTATGGAGAAAGTCAGAGGAATGATCAGTATGGCTAAGCTGCCAAAGCCATTCTGGGGAGAAGCTGTTCGTGCTGCCTGTTACCTGATCAACAGATCACCAACTGAACCGTTGAACTTGGATTCCGGAGAAAGTGTGGTCTGGTAAGAATCCCTCCTACACTCACCCTAGAGTATTCGGCTGTTTAGCCGTTGTATATGTATCCAATGAGCTCAGGGAGAAGCTCGATGCAAGGACAACTCCATGTATATTCCTAGGCCATGGAGATGAAGAATTGGATACAGACTATGGGATCCGAAGGTGAAGATGGTCATCAGAAGCCAGGAAGTAGAGTTTCTCGAAGATCAGACAATTGAAGACATTGAAATGCCCAGAATGTCTTCCAATACCAGTGCCGACAGAAATCCAGACCTAGCACCAGCACAATTGGCCACAGACAGGGTGCACGAGGAAATTCCAGAAGCAGAACCAGAGGAGGCAGATAGAGATGTTGAGCAGGGGGAGACACAGCCTGTTCCATCGGAGATTACAGAAGAGAGTGTTGAGCAGGGGGAGCCGCAACCTACTCTACTAGTAGCTACAAGATCATTCACATAGATGGATGATGATAGACCTCCTGAAACCAGTGGACCTCAGACAAGAAGATCTGAGCAAGGCAGGATTCCATCAACCAGATATCCGGGATCCGAATATATTATGCTTACTGATGTGGGGGAGCCAGAGAGTTTCCCAAAGGCAAGAAGGCACTGAGGAACAAATGGGTGAAGAGACACAACAGAAGATTACTGTGCAGAGACGCAGTGGATTGTACTATGCAGAGACATAGCAGAAGCACACTGTACAGAGATGCAGTGAAGTGTGCTGTGCAGAGACACAGCCGACATGTCAACAAAGGAACGATGATCGGGACAAGCTAGAGTTGTGCAGAGACATAACCAGGATAGCTGTCAGATGATACAGAGAACTACGATTGGCTTGATCCCAACTCGGGGTACGTAGGCAGTCATACAGATGCAGCCAGGGGAGGATCCTTTGAAGGATCCGGATTTGGGTGATTGATGGTCGGCTCAGATTTTGGGGGAAATCTTCACCGAGGGGGAGATTTGTTGGAAACAGCTTGCAAGAAGAATCCAGCAAGAGTCACAGCATGCCCACCGAAAGTAGAAAGCAACATAGAAGTGTTGCTAAAGTCAGCAAAACCGTGTGTGTTGTTGAGCTGTGTGTTGAGCTGTGAAAACGTGTGAACAGTGCACACGTTTTCAGGCTCTATAAAATGGAGCCTTGAGTCCATTGTAAATGCATCCCAAAGTGTATAAGCTTCAAGTAGAAAGCTTGAGAGTGTGTGAGGTTTTTTTGTGAGTTTCTTGTTGTAAACTTGTAGTGTTTATTCTTGTAGTAATAAATACAATTCGGTTTTTCCTCAAATACACTCTAAAGTGATCGGTGAATCACAACAAAAACCAATACATGCTGGAAAAGGGGCTCATCTTACTCTCAAGCGTGCTGAGAAAGCACGTTCGCTAATTAATAAACTTCCAGGGATGGTAGAGGCATTGGCTTCAAAAACCATCGATGGGAAAGTGAGAGAGTTTCAGTTCTTATTTGACGGGGTAAGTACTTTTCTTATATTTCATCTATTATGTTTATAGTTGGCCACTTCTCTGAAAATTTTCTGAACTCTTTCCTATACGTTTCAGGTTCGTCTACTTTCTATGCTTGAAGAGTACACTATATTTGTTGGAAACAGCTTGCAAGTTTGCAAGTTGCAAACAATCCAGCAAGCAAGCCGAAAGTTGCAAATCAGCAAAGGAAGACAGCAAGCAATTGGAAGGCACCAAAAGTTGAATGGTGACCTTTGCCAATTTGTTGACAGCTTCCCCAAACCGCGTGTTACTGTAGCACGCGGTTTGGCACTATAAAATGGAGCTCCCAGACCATTCTTCAGTATCCCTAAATGTGTGAAAGTGTATGAGAGTGATTGGTGAGAGTTTTTTGTAAAGCTTGTATTGGAAGCTTTGTAATTCTTTTGTGGGAATATAAAAGAAGAGTTTTCTCTCAAATTATCCTCTATTATTGTGTGTTTATTCACAACAAGTGGTATCAGAGCTACGGTTCCACGGAGGGATCCCGAAATTCAGAAACGAAGTTTCGGTTCGGAAAGTCGGTTCCGACAAAAGTTGTCGAAAATCGATTTTGAGCATATCATCGGACTTTTCACGGCGAGACGAGCACGGTGATATTTTCCGGCGATCGAACGGAGGTCGGACGAACGCTCACGCGCCGCACGCGCCTGGCAGAGACGATCCCACGCGCCCGACGCGCAATCCACGCGCTCCACGCGCTCTGAAGGAAGAAGACGAGCCACGTCAGCGATCCAGTCAGCGCCACGTGTCGCCCAGTCAGCGCCCAGTCAGCGCCACGTCATCGCACAGTCAGCAGCCTAGTCATCCGCCACGTCAGCGCCCAGTCAGCGCCACGTCAGCGCACAGTCAGCAGCCCAGTCAGCTGCCACGTCAGCGGTGCCTGGTAAATTTCAGATAGGTCCCTGAACTTTCTGAAAATTACAGTTTAGCCCCTATCCTTTCAGATATTTACAATTTAGTCCCTGAACTTTTTGTAAATTGCAATTTAGTCCCTGAACTTTTCCGTAATTGCACTTTGGCCCCTGAACTTTCGGAAATTGCACTTTGACCCCTGTAATTTCTGGAATTCGCTATTTGGTCCCTGTGTCGGATTTTGACAAACGAAGTGTCATTTCCACCATTATCGACCATTCCGGACGCAACGGTGAGGTCCGTTTTTTGAAATTCTGCTTAGAATTTTTATGATGGAGGGGAGCAACGGAAAAATGATTTTGTTAACCAGTACAAACTATTTCACATGGAGAGGAAGGATGAAAGACCTTCTGTATGTGAAGGACTATGATGGACCGGTATTTCTGGAGAAGAAACCAGAAGGAATATCCGATGAGAAGTGGGCTAATCTTCACCAGAAAACATGCAGTACTATTCGTCAGTGGATCGACGATAGTATCGTCAACCATGTCAGTGAAGATGTAAATGCACGTACCTTATGGGGAAAGCTGGAGGAGCTTTTCCGAGCAAAGACTGGCAACAACAAGCTGTACTACATCAAGAAGATGATGGGTTGAAATACCAGGAGGGTACAGCTGTGGCGGATCACATCAACGATTTCCTCGGAACCATGAAGGAATTGTCTGGATTGGGCATAGACTTCAGAGATGAGGTAAATGGCTTAATACTTCTTAATACGTTACCAGAATCTTGGGAAACGTTCAGATCTACGGTGATCAATTCAGCCGCAGATGGGAAAGTCACTATGGAGATGGCAAAGACCAGGATCTTCGAGGAAGAAAAGAGGACGAGAATGCAGGAGTCAGCATCAGCCTCAACCTCAGAAGCTCTAGTGACAGAAAAGAACACCAGAAGGGGGAGGAGTAAATGCCGAG
>SKCR01025947.1:0-20071 GCA_019454045.1 Zanthoxylum bungeanum | reverse complement strand
TCAAGCACTCTTCTAAGCCCATCTTTTGAAGTTGCATAAAGTATTTTTGCTCTGATTCTCGACGCTGTAGGGGCCCTGCATATTCATTTAAAAAAAAAAAATTGACATTATTTGTTACCTAATTGAAATGATGTGGAAACTAATCAACGGTTGTGATTTAACTTTTATCCATGATTAAAAAAATTTTGTGGGGTCGATTGTAATTAATCAATGGTTCTTTACTATGCTTTCTGAAATGACCAAACCTTGACATTTTACCAAAATCTGTTCTGACCCTCTTCCCCTTGTAACATGTTCGAATTATTTTTCAAAAGATTTAACGGAAAATGACAACCAAATTACTTTGTAGATTATCATAAAATTACTTTAATCTTTATTGTTTTGAAATATAAGTTTTAGTCCATATCATTAAATATATATTTTTCGTAAATTTTGAGTTATATTTTATTCTATTAATGTAAATGATTTGAATACTTTGAAAATTATTCAAATATAATAAAATTTTGTTCAGAATTTGATGAAAAATAATTCAATTAATAAAAAAAAAAAATTTAATATTCAAAAGTACTTAGTACAAAAACACTCCCAAAGCACACTTGAGAAGTTATCCTATGAGTTTATTCTACTTGTGCATTTAGAAAAGTAATCTTATAAAAGTATTTTGCAACATATCCTAAAAGCACTCTGAAGTGTCATCTCTATGCTTAAAAAGCACATCTACTTATTATAAATTGTTTTTGACGCCAATATAAAACGCTAACGGTCATGTTCTGTCCATGGTATCTCATATCGGGTAAATCGAAGTTAAAATTATAATAATTAAATTTGAAATAGAAATATTGAACTTGAAACTTATGAAATGTTTTAATATCTTGTATTAATTTCAAGTTTAATATCAGAAATTTCAATTCAATATCACGTTTCTAGCCCAATAATTCCACTTTCGTTTATACATTAACGAAATCCTTCACAGCAAGGTCAAAATAATAAAGAGACAAAAATGTGCATAAATAAAACTACTAGTCTACTGCTATAATAAGATCAAAAGCTATTTAACATTAAAATATAAATAGTAAAAAAAATAGAAGGGTAACGAACCATGCAATGAAGAAGATCTTGCTCTTCCGGCAATTGTCAACGGTGACAAAATCGAAATCGAACACCGCATATCGGCAATCATCATCCGGCAATGATGCGGCGAGCTCGTCGTAGCCTTCACCGGGACCGCCAACTTTATCCACGGTGATCAATTTAGATTTCTCATCAATCTTGAACACTATGTACCTGTACAGTTTCTTCCATTTCATCTCCATGAATGAATTCTTGCACTCATCAGCCACCCACATTCTGTTGTTGCCTAAAAAACAAACAGACAAAATTAAGAAAAACATTAAAAAAAATAAATAAATAAAAAGAAGATTAAGTCAATTAAAAATACCATCTTGAAAGCCATAGCCATTGTTGCAGAAGTTTTTGTTTCTAAGTGAGATGATTGAAGTTTGGTTTGCAAATGATAATGTGGCATTTGGTCTTATATAAACATGTGGATGTTTAAAAGCCATTAAAGTTGACAAATATTACAACTTTGACTTCTACTAGATCTATGTTGTGTTATTATTATTCTTCTTTTAATTTTTAATTTTTTGTTTATTTGAGTCAAATCTATCCTTGCGATAATTATAAAGGGCAAAGAGAAGAGTTGGCTTAAAAATATGTATATAAATTTTGAATACTTGGATAATTGTCAACATGTTAGTTAATTCAGTTAGTAAAATAAAATATTTAGTGTTTCAATCCGATCACATCAATAGAGAAAAAATATTTAAATATATAACAAACCGAATTACTTTTAAATATTTAAAAAGGGTAAATTAACTCAAACTCACACATATGATTTAATTTTATCCTTTCTTTCGCATTCTAGTTCTTGAATTGGTAAATAGTTGAATTTACACTATGTTCTGTTCTTCCTCATCTTCAAGCAACTTATATACCCGTGCTTAGCACATGGGAGACGCAAGTTCCTGCCGAGTGCCGACCAATGTAAATATACTGCCAAGGTCAGGGGTACTCATAACTCATGGCAAAGATACTGTTCCAAGAGCATATTAACTCAACATTATAAAAGCAAATCATCGACAAACTTAATACATTGCCAAATAATTGTAGCTTAATTTGGGTAATCTTAGGAAATAAAATGTTTTGTTATGTAATATTGGTGCAAAAACTCAAGTAATAAAGAAAAACAGGAGACGATTGTACTTAATTGAGATATATATATTAAATTTCACCTAGAATTGTTACATTTAACGAAACTTGTTTAGATAGAGTTATTATAGTTCTATATGAATATTTAGATCAAGAATTATCTCTAAATAATTGAAAGAAAATGTTTTCCGATAATAATTATAAAAACATAACCTCCACCGATATTAATTTATGAAAAGTAAAGTAATTTACCGTCTTATTAATGGGAGAAAATTTATCGAGTTAGTTGGATTGTCAAATCCTACTCTACCAAATGATAGAACAGGTAAGTTGCATAATATTTTTTAAAAAATATTAAATTAAAATTGTGGGTCACAGAACGACTAAATTTTTTATCTATTAATAGATGTTACTTATGATTCATGTTAATCAATCAATCTATTTTGACACGAAGTTAAAACTTGGGAGAGCATGCAAGAAATAACATTCCCTATGCAGAAAAATATGATGGTCCATCTCGGGTCACACACACCCACATCCCCATCTCTCAATTTTTTTTTGTGTTTCTTGAGAAGAGTCTTTGAGTGAAAGTTAAGTAAAAAAAAAAAAAAAAAAAGAAGAAGAAGAAGAAGAAGAAGAAGAAGAAGAAGATCACTTCACTTGCTTGAAGAATCAAAACACAAGATGGGCTAAAGGCCGATTAATAAGGTACATGAACTGTACACCAGTAAAAGTTTTTCTTGGCGTAAATGAGTCAATGCATCTACACCAATCACATTTACTTGTTTATGTTCTTTAGCCATTGGTTAATTTCAATTCTTTGTATACTTCTTTTTTTCCAAGACTCCATATCCCCATGCTTGAGTTTTTCCACAAATTTGTCTAAGCACATCTAATAATAAACCCATTAACGTATTAGTAGTTGACAAAAAAAATCATGAATCTTGATTGAGATTTAGGATCTCATATTATTTAATATAAGATTTGAGATTATTTTTCTTTGAAATAAAAATCGGGTTAAGATTCGAGATAATTTTTCTTCTTAAATCCCAATTTCTTATCTAAAAAATCTCGAATTTCGTTTAGGATTTGGAATCA
This sequence comes from Zanthoxylum bungeanum, assembly GCA_019454045.1. Lineage (NCBI taxonomy): Eukaryota > Viridiplantae > Streptophyta > Magnoliopsida > Sapindales > Rutaceae > Zanthoxylum > Zanthoxylum bungeanum. The sequence goes on along the minus strand of SKCR01025947.1, from coordinate 16,765 downwards.
CTAATCGTTTGATCCCCTACCGATCACCATCTCTGCTACCTAAAACTATTGTTGTAGATAAAGATGAGTAGCAATCTGATGTTTCTGTTAGAAAGTACAAGCAATAAAATATACCAAAATTTGCAAGAGATGAAATGGACATGCTAAGGGAGACATGTCCTTCATGTGGGTGGGTTTTCTTAGTTGAAAACATGACTCATTTCTGTGAGACCCACTTAGAGTTTATTACAATCCAAGCCTTTAATTTCTCACTGAATGTTTATGATGAGACTGCAAGTTGTGGTTGAGGAAAATGAATAGAATAGATTGCTTTGGACTTTTGGTGGATTTTGACCCCATAGGTTTTGCCTTCTTACTGCTCAACTTCTTGGTAATGGAAGTTTTACAATCTGGTGATGCAGCTTAATCTGCTTAAGAACAGAATTCAAATTCATATCTGGGTATATATATATATATATATATATATATTAGAAAATATAAATAATTAAACAACACCCATAAATATATTATTTATTAATTTTTTGAGTTGTATTTTTTAATATAATATGTAGGCCCAAGCCCAAATTAGTTAAAATAATTCCAATACACTTTTGCATCAATCTTATTTCTAAACATATCTAAAATAATTATATTTAATTTGTGTATAGATAATTGACTATTTTTCATTTTAAATCCACTCATTTATGTGTTTTTCCATTTGCAAAAGAATATGGATTCCATTACATTTAAATAAAAAAAAAAACTATGTATAATTAGGTTTGGTTATTGATATTCTAATTTATTGATATATTTGTAGTGATTCTTTTGCTAAACCACGTCGTGTATAGTTGTTATATATAAAATATTCACATATTAATATAAATATAATTATTTTGTATATATTATTTTGTATATTTTTTTTTTACTTATAATTATTCAAAGCACAAATGTTTCATTTTAGCACTAGGCTTTTAATAATTTAATTAAAAAAGTGATTAAATCTATAATAAATTAGCGGAAATTTAGTATATAATATACTATATAAACATAAAATACATAATTTTAAAAATAATTTTGTACTTAAATTTTTAGGTAAATGGTATTCTTAGAAATTATGGATAAAAATATAATTCTGAAAATTTTGGGTTAATTTATAAGTTTAGAAACTAGGTGCTATTTCATAATTTCTAAAAATATGTATGAATTCATTGTATATTATTTTGGTAAGAAAAAAATTTAGCCCCTACTAACTGAAATTTCCGAATACGCTATAGGCTAAGTATTTAGAGCTCAAAGTTGTATGTAATGTAATATTAAGTTTCCTCCTCTCGGTTCATAAATCAAATATCTAAGGAAGATCCTTCTCAATATGCCAATGGTGTTAGAGGACGAGAAGGAATCAGAATCCTACGTACTGCTCGTGAAAATTTACAAGGATTATTATGAAAGCTAATTGAGTTAGGATAAGCAACAGTAATCCTAGATTTTCTCTTAAACTACAACATAATAATCCTACTAATTATCTATATGAACTAGATATTATAAAAAGAGAGGGGAGAGTAATATTAAAGGTAAGTTCTTTTACGCCCATCAGATCAGACTACATGCTACACAAAGTTTATATATATATTAACTATATATATTGCCAAGTTCTCTCAATTGTTACATATATATATACAGCCCTCAAGGGGGGTGTGGCTTGGTGGTGAAGGGTCTAGAATCTCACATTGAGGTTCTGGATTCGAATCCAATGGGTGCAACTTCTTGTAAGAGCCTGGGGCAGCCGGGGGTTTTACCTGCGCCGCGGCCCAGAATGGTGGTTTGGTGGCGGGGTTTCCAACGATTTCAAAAAAAAAAAAAAAAAAGTTACATATATATACAAGTCCCTAAGGAGCATGGCTTGATGGTGTAGGGTTCAGGGTATGACCTTCAGGTCCTGAGTTCGAATCCAGATAGTGCATTTTTTGTAAGAATCTGGGACAATCAGAGATTTTACCTACTCCGCTTAAATCTAGAAGAAATGGTTTGGCGGTTGATTTTCCAACAAATTTTTTTTTTTTTTCAAAATCCTTACTAATTTAGATATGATAGGATTTTCATTATTACGTAATCGGGCCTGTCCAGAACTCCCCATCTCTGGATTCTACAAGGAATGATTAACTATAGAAAAATTTGAAATGGTTGTATGCATTTTTAATTATTGTGGTAGCTTTTTCAGAGCAGTTTTGTTTTTTTTAAATTTACAGATTGAAGGAGACAGTTGGTGAAGACGTGCAGATTTTCCTCAATCATACAAATTTAACTCGTGGGCAGCAAATTCGAGGTACAAAAATCCTAATATTTTTTTGGACGAAAATTTAGTATCAAATAAAGTATCAATCAAGTATAGCTCAATATTCAAGCATGCAGATGAGGATCCAAGAAACCGATTTGGAGAATAAAAATTATAACCTCCTGTTGACGGCTGATTTTGGTCTCAGGGTAATATGGGAATATCACTCCCGAGGAAATCCTCATTCAATAGTGAATTTGTTTGGTTATGGGGGACCAAAGGCAAATTTAGCGAAAAACAGATAAACACACCAATCAACAAGGAGATTTAACGTGGTTCGGTGGATTTGGATCTGACCTACGTCCACGGACACAAACGGGATGATGCTTTTATTACTTAAACACTCTTTTCGGGTCTCTTTTTGTTTTCTACAAGTCAGAGCTTGAAGATTCAGATCCCTAATTTTTTGATGTCTTTTACACATACTATGCCCTCCTATTTATAATGGTGAAGAAATCATATTCCTATTTGTACAAGATTTCCTAGTTGAAACAATTTCCTTTTCCCATAAGGATTCCTAATTAAAACTACCTTCACTTCTTTTATCCTATTTGGACACTGACTCATCATTTTTTCCCCATGAAAGTAGGATAACTTATCTTCTGGAGCATATCCCGCCATATTCCCGGTCTTCATGAGGTCGGTCATGATGGTCCTTTGTACTGAGAATGCTGCTGTCGACCTGATAATTACCCAGTCATCCGAACCAAAGTGGTCGGTTATCGGATCATAAAGTTCTCGGCCACTCACTCATGTGGTCGGGTTGGTATTAATGATCTTGACCAATGAGAAATTACCCTTTTGCCCCTGTCGTGCTGTCTTAAATACCATAGTGCCTAAAACACCCATCAACATCTGTCCCCTAGTTCTCGGTAACAACGAGTTTGCGAGTTGATGTCGGGAACTATAAAAAAGATGGTGTGACGATGAATCCGTCGGTGGTCGTTCCCGGAATCGCAGAGAAAAATGCCTTGGCTGCAAATCTGGTCCTTCCTGCCACCCTCATGTGCTCAGTCAACGAGGATCCCGATATCTACCCGTGGAGACAATGCTTTGCCCTTATGCTGACGACGACCGACTCGGTGGGACGTAACCCGACCCCGAGCTGAAATGAACACTTGGCTCTGGGGGAAATGTTACGTCCCCAGACCAAAAGGACGGACTCGGTGGGACACGACCCGACCCCGAGCTGAGATGAACGCTTGGCCCTGGGGGAATGTTACGTCCCCAGACCAAAATGGCGGACTCAGTGGGACACGACCCGACCCCGAGCTGAGATGAATGCTTGGCCTTGGGGGAATGTTACGTCCCCAGACCAAAAGGGCGGACTCGGTGGGACACGACCCGACCCCGAGCTGAGATGAATGTTTGGCCCTGGGGGAATGTTACGTCCCCAGACCAAAAGGACGGACTCGGTGGGACACGACCCGACCCCGAGCTGAGATGAATGCTTGGCCCTGGGGGAATGTTACGTCCCCAGACCAAAAGGGCGGACTCGGTGGGACACGACCCGACCCCGAGCTGAGATGAATGCTTGGTCCTGGGGGAATGTTACGTCCCCAGACCGAAAGGGCGGACTCGGTGGGACACGACCCGACCCCGAGCTGAGATGAATGTTTGGCCCTGGGGGAATGTTACGTCCCCAGACCAAAAGAGCGGACTCGGTGGGACACGACCCGACCCCGAGCTGAGATGAACGCTTGGTCCTGAGGGAATGTTACGTCGCCAGACCAAAAGGACGGACTCGGTGGGACGTAACCCGAGCCCGAGCTGAGAGAAACCAAGTGACCTCGGCGGAACGAATCCAGCCCCGAGCCGAATAAACAAGTGGCCTCGGCGGAACGAATCCAGCCCCGAGCTGAATAAACAAGTGGCCTCGGCGGAACGAATCCAGACATGTGCCAGGTAATCTTTGGGACTTGCTCAGAAGGGAATTGAATCAACCTTGTGAAGCCCTACCGAATCTGGCACGGGCGTCCCCTTGCCAGACCAACGAAAAATAAAATCAAAACTTTGAAAAATAAGACCAAAAAGGTGGGGGTGACTCGGCACTTGTCCCAAAAGAAAACTTTTTACAAATGTAAACAACAGCATGGATGCCTCAAAACAGCGTCCTGCCCGAGGCCTCCAAAACACAATTCTGAATCTTTCAATTCAGTGTCCCGGCGAACCAGGATTCGGATCAGAAGAGCGTTTGATTGGTAAGGGCACATCATCTACATGTCGGTTCACTGGGGAGCCTGTGTATTGTATGAGGGCTCCTCCTTACCACGCTGGAGTAGGCACACGCTACAGGGGCACAACGCATCCCCGTGCTGCGTCTCTCGCGGATCCGGATGATGAATGGATCAAAGAGTGTCCGAGATACTAAGGGCACATTCCTCCTTAGGTCCGGCATCACTGGAGCTAGCAATCGTCACGGGGGCATCACCATCCCCCGTGCTATGCTTTCCCACGGATCCATTACTTCGGGTAAGTGAAGATCAAAGAGCGTTCGACACATTAAGGGCATATTCCTCCTTATGTTCGGTAACACTGGAGTAAGCAATCGCCACGGGGGTATCATCCCTCCCCGTGCTATGCTTCTCACAGATCCTATGCATCGAGTATGTCCCTGAGGACCCCGAGCCAAGAGAGATACTTGGTTCTGGGGGAATGTCTCGTCCCCAGTCCAATGAGCATGACTCGGTGGGACGTAACCCGACCCCGAGCTGAAAAAGGTACTTGGAACTGGGGGAATGTTACCTCCCCAGTCCGAAGGGCTGACTCGGTGGGACGTACCCCGACCCCGAGCTGAAAAAGGTACTTGGAACTGGGGGAATGTTACCTCCCCAGTCCGAAGGGCTGACTCGGTGGGACATACCCCGACCCCGAGCTGAAAAAGGTACTTGGAACTGGGGGAATGTTACCTCCCTAGTCCGAAGGGCTGACTCGGTGGGACATACCCCGACCCCGAGCTGAAAAAGGTACTTGGAACTGAGGGAATGTTACGTCCTCAGTCCGAAGGACTGACTCGGTGGGACTTACCCCGACCCCGAGCTGAAAAAGGCACTTGGTTCTGGGGGAATGTCCCGTCCCCAGACCAATGGGCATGACTCGGTGGGACGTAACCCGACCCCGAGCTGAAAGAGGTACTTAGCTCTGGGGGAATGTCCCGTCCCCAGACCATTGTGCATGACTCGGTGGGACCTAACCCGACCCCGAGCCGAATAATCAAGTGGTCTCGGCGGAACGAAATCCAGCCCCGAGCACCGGTTGCACACAAAGGCCTCGGCGAGACGAACCCAGCCCCGAGCCTATACTACGAAATCTCGGCCTGTGAAATGTCAGCTCTGCCAAAATCTGGTGGACCGGAAGCTCTTGATTCCGGTGTTTCCAAATTATACAAAATTTTTCCCGTTTTGAATCACCACTATTCCGTGCTTGATCTATTTTTCTTAAAAATAATATTCTCTTGGACTCTATCTAGGGATTCACCTTCCAGAGTCTTTCCCCTTTTGTTCACGCTCTCAGACAATTGAAATTGATCACTTGGTCCTCTGCTTTCAGCATGAGATAGCTCATTAGTAGAATTTGATTTACCCAAACTAAATTGGAAACCAGTCGCAGCTTTATCACCAACAAACGATTTCAAGCTTTCATCTTCTTCCCTGGTCTCCAGTATATCATCATTGTCTTGCACTAGGGATGCTTGAGCTTTCAAATCCTCAATATCAAAGTTCCAAGCACTTAACATCAATAACTTCATTGAAAGGCAAGTAGATCGCGCGGTAAACCGTAGCGCTGGCGCCATATCCAATTTCTTCTAGAAGTTTGTAGTCACTTGAATTCGCCGAGTATGCTTTCTGAGTTTGATTGCCTCCCATTCTTTCCATGCCATATGAAAGTTACGAAAATACCAACGAACGGACCAACAACAATCAGTTCAAGTAGCTGTATTACTGTTAGGAGTTTCATGCACTTTATTTTTGCGAAATCCCGTTGACCGCCATCAATCGAGGTATAGAGAGGTCTGTGTTTTTTTTTTTGTTTCGTTTTGTTTGGGCGTGAGGTCCGTAAATGGATAGATTTCAGCCTTCCTGCTAGGCCGCTTGGCCTTACGACCTAAAGCAGAGGTATCATTATGTTCAGGGACATTATATAAACTACTCGGACCACTCTTCCTGATCCATCTATTCTGCTGTTGAACTCCCTGACGAGTGGTGATTCCTGCCTTCTGCCATTGTCTTACTACGCGAGCTGCTTTTTGTTGAGTTCCCCACAGACGGCGCCAACTGTTGACGGCTGATTTTGGTCTCAGGGCAATATGGGAATATCACTCCCGAGGAAATCCTCCTTCAATAGTGAATTTGTTTGGTTATGGGGGACCAAAGGCAAATTTAGCGAAAAACAGATAAACACACCAATCAACAAGGAGATTTAACGTGGTTCGGTGGATTTGGATCCGACCTACGTCCACGGACACAAACGGAATGATGCTTTTATTACTTAAACACTCTTTTCGGGTCTCTTTTTGTTTTCTACAAGTCAGAGCTTGAAGATTCAGATCCCTAATTTTTTGATGCCTTTTACACATACTCTGCCCTCCTATTTATAATGGTGAAGAAATCATATTCCTATTTGTACAAGAATTTCCTAGTTGAAACAATTTCCTTTTCCCATAAGGATTCCTAATTAAAACTACCTTCACTTCTTTTATCCTATTTGGACACTGACTCGTCATTTTTTCCCCATGAAAGTAGGATAACTTATCTTCTGGAGCATATCCCGCCATATTCCCGGTCTTCATGAGGTCGGTCATGATGGTCCTTTGTACTGAGAATGCTGCTGTCGACCTGATAATTACCCGGTCATCCGAACCAAAGTGGTCGGTTATCGGATCATAAAGTTCTCGGCCACTCACTCATGTGGTCGGGTTGGTATTAAAGATCTTGACCAATGAGAAATTACCCTAGGGGACAGATGTTGATGGTGTGTTTAGGCACTATGGTATTTAAGACAGCACAACAGGGGCAAAATGGTAATTTCTCCTTGGTCAATATCATTAATACCGACCCGACCACATGAGTGAGTGGCCGAGAACTTTATGATCCGATAACCGACCACTTTGGTTCGGATGACCGGGCAATTATCAGGTCGAAAGCAGCATTCTCAGTACAAAAGACTATTATGACCGACCACATGAAGACCGAGCATAGGGCAAGACATGTTCGGGAAAATAAGGCATTCTATCCATATGAGATAAGATAATAAGTTATCATACTTTCATGGGGTAAACTAGTAAGTCAATGTCCTAGTATGATAAAGGAAGTAAATGTAGTTTTTGGCTAGGAATCCTTATGGAAAAAGGGAATAGTTTTGACTAAGAATCCTTATTTGGAAAAAGGAATAGTTTCAACTAGGAAATTCTTGTACAAATAGGAATATGATTTATTCACCATTATAAATAAGAGGGTATAGTGAGTGTAGAAAGGGAGAGCAAAAAAGAGAGAATAAGAGGAACAAGTTGAGAGCAAGGTAGAGTTGAGATCAGAATCACCAAGCTCTAACTTGTAAAAACACAAAGAACGGTCTGAGAAGCGCATTTTGAATAATAAAAGTACCATCCTTTTTGTGTCCGTGGACGTAGGTTGGATCCAAATCCACCGAACCACGTTAAATCTCCTTGTTGATTGGTGTGTTTATCTGTCTTTCGCTAAATTTGCCTTTGGTCCCCCATAACCAAACAAATTCACTATTGAAGGAGGATTTCCTCGGGAGTGATATTCCAATATTACCCTGAGACCAAAATCAGCCGTCAACAGTTGGCGCCGTCTGTGGGGAATGAGGTGCGTTGTTTCACAAGGTTGATTCAATTCCCTTCTGAGCAAGTCCCAAAGATTACCTGGCTCGGGGCTGGATTCGTTCCGCCGAGGCCACTTGGATTATTCGGCTCGGGGCTGGATTCGTTCCGCCGAGGCCACTTGTTTATTCGGCTCGGGGCTGGATTCATTCCGCCGATGCCACTTAGATTACCTGGCTCGGGGCTGGATTCGTTCTGCCGATGCCACTTAGATTACCTGGCTCGGGGCTGGATTCGTTCCGCCGAGGCCACTTGTTTATTCGGCTCGGGGCTGGATTCGTTCCGCCGATGCCACTTAGATTACCTGGCTCGGGGCTGGATTCGTTCCGCCGAGGCCACTTGGATTATTCGGCTCGGGGCTGGATTCGTTCCTCCGAGGCCACTTGTTTATTCGGCTCGGGGCTGGATTCGTTCCTCCGAGGCCACTTGTTTATTCGGCTCGGGGCTGGATTCGTTCCACCGAGACCACTTGGTTTCTCTCAGCTCGGGGACGGGTTACGTCCCACCGAGTCCGTCCTTTTGGTCTGGGGACGTAACATTCCCCCAGGGCCAAATGTTCATCTCAGCTCGGGATCGGGTTACGTCCCACTGAGTCCGACCTTTTGGTCTGGGGACGTAACATTCCCCCAGGCCAAGTGTTCATCTCAGCTCGGGGTCGGGTCGTGTCCCACCGAGTCCGTCCTTTTGGTCTGGGGACGTAACATTCCCCCAGGGCCAAGTGTTCATCTCAACTCGGGGTCGGGTTACGTCCCACCGAGTCCGTCCTTTTGGTTTGGGGACGTAACATTCCCCCAGGGCCAAATGTTCATCTCAGCTCGGGGTCGGGTCGTGTCCCACCGAGTCCGTCCTTTTGGTCTGGGGACGAAACATTCCTCCAGGGCCAAGTGTTCACCTCAGCTCGGGGTCGGGTTACGTCCCACCGAGTCCGTCCTTTTGGTCTGGGGACGTAACATTCCCCCAGGGCCAAGTATTCATCTCAGCTCGGGGTCGGGTCGTGTCCCACCGAGTCCGTCCTTTTGGTCTGGGGACGAAACATTCCTCCAGGGCCAAATGTTCATCTCAGCTCGGGATCGGGTTACGTCCCACCGAGTCCGACCTTTTGGTCTGGGGACGTAACATTCCCCCAGGCCAAGTGTTCATCTCAGCTCGGGGTCGGGTCGTGTCCCACCGAGTCCGTCCTTTTGGTCTGGGGACGTAACATTCCCCCAAGGCCAAGCATTCATCTCAGCTCGGGGTCGGGGTCGGGTCGTGTCCCACCGAGTCCGCCCTTTTGGTCTGGGGACGTAACATTCCCCCAGGGCCAAGCATTCATCTCAGCTCGGGGTCGGGTCGTGTCCCACCGAGTCCGTCCTTTTGGTCTGGGGACGTAACATTCCCCCAAGGCCAAACATTCATCTCAGCTCGGGGTCGGGTCGTGTCCCACCGAGTCCGCCCTTTTGGTCTGGGGACGTAACATTCCCCCAAGGCCAAGCATTCATCTCAGCTCGGGGTCGGGTCGTGTCCCACCGAGTCCGCCCTTTTGGTCTGAGGACGTAACTTTCCCCCAGGGCCAAGCGTTCATCTCAGCTCGGGGTCGGGTCGTGTCCCACCGAGTCCGTCCTTTTGGTCTGGGGACGTAACATTTCCCCCAGAGCCAAGTGTTCATTTCAGCTCGGGGTCGGGTTACGTCCCACCGAGTCGGTCGTCGTCAGCATAAGGGCAAAGCATTGTCTCCACGGGTAGATATCGGGATCCTCGTTGACTGAGCACATGAGGGTGGCAGGAAGGACCAGATTTGCAGCCAAGGCATTTTTCTCTGCGATTCCGGGAACGACCATCGACGGATTCATCGTCACACCATCTTTTTTATAGTTCCTGGCATCAACTCACAAACTCATTGTTACCGAGAACTAGGGGACAGATATTGATGGTGTTTTTAGGCACTTTGGTATTTAAGACAGCACGACAGGGGCAAAAGGGTAATTTCTCATTGGTCAATATCATTAATACCGACCCGACCACATGAGTGAGTGGCCGAGAACTTTATGATCCGATAACCGACCACTTTGGTTCGGATGACTGGGCAATTATCAGGTCGACAGCAGCATTCTCAGTACAAAAGACTATTATGACCGACCACATGAAGACCGAGCATAGGGCAAGACATGTTCGGGAAAATAAGGCATTCTATCCATATGAGATAAGATAATAAGTTATCCTACTTTCATGGGGTAAACTAGTAAGTCAATGTCCTAATATGATAAAGGAAGTAAATGTAGTTTTTGGCTTGGAATCCTTATGGAAAACGGGAATAGTTTTGACTAAGAATCCTTATTTGGAAAAAGGAATAGTTTCAACTAGGAAATTCTTGTACAAATAGGAATATGATTTATTCACCATTATAAATAAGAGGGTATAGTGAGTGTAGAAGGGGAGAGCAAAAAAGAGAGAATAAGAGGAACAAGTTGAGAGCAAGGTAGAGTTGAGATCAGAATCACCAAGCTCTAACTTGTAAAAACACAAAGAACGGTCTGAGAAGCGCATTTTGAATAATAAAAGTACCATCATTTTTGTGTCCGTGGACGTAGGTTGGATCCAAATCCACCGAACCACGTTAAATCTCCTTGTTGATTGGTGTGTTATCTGTCTTTCGCTAAATTTGCCTTTGGTCCCCCATAACCAAACAAATTCACTATTGAAGCTGTTGACGGCTGATTTTGGTCTCAGGGTAATATTGGAATATCACTCCCGAGGAAATCCTCCTTCAATAGTGAATTTGTTTGGTTATGGGGGACCAAAGGCAAATTTAGCGAAAGACAGATAAACACACCAATCAACAAGGAGATTTAACGTGGTTCGGTGGATTTGGATCCAACCTACGTCCACGGACACAAAAAGGATGGTACTTTTATTATTCAAAATGCGCTTCTCAGACCGTTCTTTGTGTTTTTACAAGTTAGAGCTTGGTGATTCTGATCTCAACTCTACCTTGCTCTCAACTTGTTCCTCTTATTCTCTCTTTTTTGCTCTCCCTTCTACACTCACTATACCCTCTTATTTATAATGGTGAATAAATCATATTCCTATTTGTACAAGAATTTCCTAGTTGAAACTATTCATTTTTCCAAATAAGGATTCTTAGTCAAAACTATTCCCTTTTTCCATAATGATTTCTAGCCAAAAACTACATTTACTTCCTTTATCATACTAGGACATTGACTTACTAGTTTACCCCATGAAAGTATGATAACTTATTATCTTATCTCATATGGATAGAATGTCTTATTTTCCCGAACATGTCTTGCCCTATGCTCGGTCTTCATGTGGTCGGTCATAATAGTCTTTTGAACTGAGAATGCCGCTGTCGATCTGATAATTGCCCGGTCATTTGAACCCAAGTGCTCGGTTACCGATCATAAAGTGCTCGGCACCTAACTCATGTGGTCGGGTCGGTATTGATGATCTTGATCAATAAGAGAGTTACCTTTTTACCCCTGCCGTACTGCTTAAATATCATAGTGCTTAAAAAACACCATCCACATCTATCCCTTAGTTCTCGGTAACAACGAATTTGCGAGTTGATGCGGGGAACTATAAAGATGGTGTGCCGATGAATCCGTCGGTGGTCACTCCAGGAACCGCAGAGAAAAATGTATTGGCTGCAAATCTGGTCCTTCTTGCCACCTTCATGTGCTCAGTCAACGAGGATCCCGATATCTACCGTAGAAAATGCTTTGCCCTTATGCTGATGACGATCGACTTGGTGGGACGTAACCCGACCATGAGCTGAGAAGAACATTTGGCTCTGGGGAAATGTCACCTCCCCAGACCAATAGAGGGCCGACCATGGGGGAGATGCTCCAGTCCCATGCCGATGATAAGTCTCTCGGTGGGACGTATCCCGACCCCGAGCTGAAGAAAGACTTGGCTCTGGGGGAATATTACATCCCCAGTCCAAATAAGCCGACTCGGTGGGACGTAAACCGACCCCGAGCTAAAAGAAAGACTTGGCTCTGGAGGAATGTTACATCCCCAGTCCAAAGAAACCGACTCGGTGAGACGTAACCCGACCACGAGCTGAAAGAAAGACTTGGCTCTAGGGGAATGTTACATCCCTAGTCCAAAGAAGCCGACTCGGTGGGACGTAACCCGACCCCGAGCTGAATAAAGACTTGGCTCTGGGGGAATATTACATCCCCAGTCCAAAGAAGCCGACTCGGTGGGACGTAACCCGACCCCGAGTTGAATAAAGACTTGGCTTTGGGGGAATGTCACCTCCCCAGACCAATAGAGGGCCGACCATGGGGGAGATGCTTCGATCCCATGTCGATGATAAGTCTCTCGGTGGGACGTATCCCGACCCCGAGCTAAAAGAAAGACTTGGCTCTGGGGGAATGTTACATCCCCAGTCCAAAGAAGCCGACTCGGTGGGACGTAACCCGACCCCGAGCTGAATAAAGACTTGGCTCGGGGGGAATATTACATCCCCAGTCCAAAGAAGCCGACTCGGTGGGACGTAACCCGACCCCAAGCTGAATAAAGACTTGGCTCTGGAGGAATGTCACCTCCCCAGACCAATAGAGGGCCGACCATGGGGGAGATGCTTCGATCCCATGCCGATGATAAGTCTATCGGTGGGACGTATCCCGACCCCGAGCTAAAAGAAAGACTTGGCTCTGGGGGAATGTTACATCCCCAGTCCAAAGAAGCCGACTCGGTGAGACGTAACCCGACCCCGAGCTGAAAGAAAGATTTGGCTCTGGGGGAATGTTACATCTCCAGTCCAAAGAAGCCGACTCTGTGGGACGTAACCCGAACCCGAGCTGAAACAAACATCGATCTCGGCGGTACAAAAGCAGACCCGAGCCGGAAAGAAACATCGGGCTCGGCGGTACAAGAGCAGACCCGAGCCTGAAAGAAACATCGGTCTAGACGGTACAAGAGCAGACCCGAGTCGGAAAGAGACATCGGTCTCGGCGGTACAAGAGCAGACCCGAGCCGGAAAGAGACATCGGTCTCGGCGGTACAAGAGCAGACCCGAGCCGGAAAGAGACATCCGTCTCGGCGGTACAAGAGCAGACCCGAGCCGGAAAAAGACATCGGTCTCGGCGGTACAAGAGCAGACCCGAGCCGGAAAGAGACATCGGTCTCGGCGGTACAAGAGCAGACCCGAGCCGGAAAAAGACATCGGTCTCGGCGGTACAAGAGCAGACCCGAGCCGGAAAGAGACATTGGTCTCGGCGGTACAAGAGCAGACCCGAGCCGGAAAGAGACACTGGTCTCGTTTTTTTGGGATCCGTTGCCTTTCTTGCAACTCTACAATGGTCACTACAAGCAAGGCTCTTCTTAATACATCCTCTCTGCATCTCAACATTCCACGCATCCGACCGGATGACTTCCTCTATCAACTTGGTCGACCTAAAAAACCGAATGGTCTATGTACACACTGGGATAGCCTTCTTTCACCAAGTCTTCCACCTGCTCCCGCAGGTCTCTGCACCCATTCGTGGCATGTCCCTTTACATTATGGTAGATACAATATGCCCTACTATTTCTCTCCTCAATCGGGAACCTCCTCAAAGTAGGCTCGGCCAACAGACATTTATCATAGATTTCCCGAACTATCTGGTGAAATCCCTGACGATCAGTGATTTCCATCTTCTTCCATCGTCTTACTACGCGAGCTGCTTTTTGTTGAGTTCCCCACAGACGGCGCCAACTGTTGACGGCTGATTTTGGTCTCAGGGCAATATAGGAATATCACTCCCGAGGAAATCCTCCTTCAATAGTGAATTTGTTTGGTTATGGGGGACCAAAGGCAAATTTAGCGAAAAACAGATAAACACACCAATCAACAAGGAGATTTAACGTGGTTCGGTGGATTTGGATCTGACCTACGTCCACGGACACAAACGGGATGATGCTTTTATTACTTAAACACTCTTTTCGGGTCTCTTTTTGTTTTCTACAAGTCAGAGCTTGAAGATTCAGATCCCTAATTTTTTGATGTCTTTTACACATACTATGCCCTCCTATTTATAATGGTGAAGAAATCATATTCCTATTTGTACAAGAATTTCCTAGTTGAAACAATTTCCTTTTCCCATAAGGATTCCTAATTAAAACTACCTTCACTTCTTTTATCCTATTTGGACACTGACTCATCATTTTTCCCCATGAAAGTAGGATAACTTATCTTCTGGAGCATATCCCGCCATATTCCCGGTCTTCATGAGGTCGGTCATGATAGTCCTTTGTACTGAGAATGCTGCTGTCGACCTGATAATTACCCGGTCATCCGAACCAAAGTGGTCGGTTATCGGATCATAAAGTTCTCGGCCACTCACTCATGTGGTCGGGTTGGTATTAATGATCTTGACCAATGAGAAATTACCATTTTGCCCCTGTCGTGCTGTCTTAAATACCATAGTGCCTAAAAACACCATCAACACCTCCCATTTTTTTTGTTCAATTATTTGGTTTCTTTCATTTTTTTGTGCCTTGAGCATATGCAATTGTGGATTCATGGTCCCCTGAACCATGCGTGCGTGCAAAATTCTGCTTGCTGATGATACTCACGCACTTGAAAAAACAAAAGGCACTAGCAAGCACAGAGGCTATGGTAAGCCATCAAAGAAGCTACATTTTAAACAATAGCATGCACACTTGCTTCCATACAAAGCCATAATCATAGATTATTATGTTAAGTAGTGGCCCATACCCATTTGTCTGTCACTTTCCAATATTACCCCTTTGTAAATTATTATTAATTATTTTCATCAGAAAGAAACAACCTAAGAGACATTCCCTAACGCCTAAACCTTTACGGCAATACATAGCCAATGGCACAAAGTATGGGTCAATACCGACAACTGTTTTGGCTTCTTTTTTAAAATTCTGATCGATTCAGTATTTCGACACAAATAATGTATCTTTAGTGTCGAAACTTTTATTTCGACGCAAAAATGCATGATTTTTAGCGTCGAACATAAATTTCAACGTTAAATGACATCTTTTAGTATCGAAATTCAAAATTATTTTCGATACTAAAGGTCTTAACTTTTAGCGTCAAAATTTATATTCGACGCTAAAAGTCGGATCTTTTTGCATTGAAATTTTTTTTTGACGCTAAAAGTTGTTATAACCCCAAAACCATTGGCACTCCCCATTACTTATTAGCATCGAATTAAAAGTTTTGACGTTAAAGACATAGCATTTAGTGTTTAATTCGACGTTAAAGGGTTGTTATAACCCAAAACCACCGACACTCCTCATTCTTCTTTCTCCTATTCTCTTTCTCTTCTTTCTCTTCTCGGCAACTCTTTCTCAAATTTCCTGCAAATCATCAAAGAAAAATCGAATTTTTCATAAGGTAACTTTTATTCATTCTTTTATTAAACCATAACTCTTTATTTTTCTTTATATTTGAATCACTCTCACTTAATTTAAGTTTAATCTCTCTCAAAAATTAGGTTCTAATTTTTTGTAATTATCTTTATATATATACATTGTGTTAGTTAGTTAATTTGTT
The DNA here is from genome assembly GCA_019454045.1 of Zanthoxylum bungeanum. NCBI lineage: Eukaryota > Viridiplantae > Streptophyta > Magnoliopsida > Sapindales > Rutaceae > Zanthoxylum > Zanthoxylum bungeanum. Next base: position 1,102 of record SKCR01025947.1, on the reverse strand, counting down.
TTGTGTTGATTATGATGCATATATGTGAGATTAGTTTGTTTTGTAATTAATTAATTAATGGGTGATATTGATGAGTTTAATATAATATCTAATAATTATATTTTTATATCTTTATCATATAAAAATAAAGATATTTTTTTATAATGTCTAATAATTATAAAAATAAATATAATGTCTAATAATTATATTTTTATATTTTTATTATCAAAAAATTATGATTCTAATTTCTTATAATTATTTTTATTTATACATTGTGTTAGTAAAGTAAATTTGTTGTTAGTTGATCATGATGCACATATTTGAGATTAGTTTGTTTTGTAATTAAATATGTATTAATTAATTAATTATGTATTAATTAATTAATTATGTGCATGCTTAAATTAATTTTAATTGTTGTTGTTGATTTTATTTTATTTAATAAAATTTAATTATAAATTTAATTTATTTTTATTTTTATATTTTAATTTTAATTTATTTTTAAATTTATAAGAACAAAAAAATTATTAGAATGAAAATAATTTTTTATTATTCAGTAAAATTATTTTTATTATAATAATAATATTTTTTTAAAAAAAAAAAAAACAGAAGCCTTTAGCGTCGAATGTAATAAAATAATTATTTATTTCTTAATATTATTTCACCTTTAGTGTTGAAACATTTGACGCTAAAGGTATTAAAATAATTATTTATTTACTAATATTATTTCATCTTAGTGTCGAAATATTCGACGCTAAAGGTAATAAAATAAGCTTTCGTTTTTTATTTTTAAAATATCTTTAGTGTCGAAATTTTCGACGCTAAAGGTAAAAAATAGATAAGGTTTTTATTAATTAAAAAAATATTTCACGTCGAAATCACTCATCGCCAAAGACGTCATTTAATATTGAAAAAAATTTCAACGTCAAAGATCTTCATTTTAGAGTCGAAAGATTTTGACGTAGAATGTTGTACTTTAACGTCGAAATTATTATGTTGACACTAATATTCTTTGTCGTCCACGTATCAATGTCGAAAATTGACGTCAAAAATATTCGACGCTAATAATCTTTGGTGTCAAAATTGCTTCTTTTAGCGTTGAATTTTTTCGACGCTAAAGTCCTTG
>SKCR01025946.1:0-19604 GCA_019454045.1 Zanthoxylum bungeanum | reverse complement strand
TCTTTGTATGTTGCTTGCATCGAATGCATATGGAAATTCAATACAAAGCCAGCTTAAGAACCAGACAAAGAAGACATAATCAAATTACGGCCCAACTGTTCATCAAACACAATGCCCTGTCGTTCCAGATATCGAATCTGGTTTATCATGTTCAAAACATGAGTGCTGACAGCTCCTCCCTTATTGAGTTCAGCACAGAACAATTCCTTAGACCTTCGATAAAGTTACATCTCTTGATTTGCCTCGAATAACTCATTGAGTGTTCACATGATGCTCCAAGCATCCGGTACTTCAATATACTTTCTCAGCAAATCTAGAACCATCGATCCCAAGACGTAGGATTTCACCTTCAGTTATCATCATTCCATCTATAAAAAGTTTCTCGCTCTTCTGGAGTGGAGTCAGGATCGATATCAACAGACAGTGGATTGATCGTGACATAAGTCATTTTTTCATACACCAAGACAAGGCGTATGTTCATTTCCCATTCGATATAGTTCTCGGCTCCTTTTAGCTTATATGAATCCAAAATTTTCATCAATGGATTAACGACAGCCATCTACAATAAAATATTTTTGAGTAGTAGTAGAATATTTTTCAATTTAAAAATGATAACACTAATTGATTATGGAATTTTAAATATTAGTACTCTCCCAATACTTTACGTAATTCCGTAATCTCCTTTAACGGAAAAATAGAAATTTAACTATCAAAATTTCATAGCGGGAAGTGGATCCCATGACATTACTCCAGCCTCACACTAATGATGATATTGGCATTTGTAAACTCATTAGGTAGACCTCCAAGGTCAATTACTTCATGTGACTTCTGGTTTGGTCCTGAATCATTTTTTATCCTCACACTAATGATGATATTGGATTAAGACGCGTTCTAGGTGTGTACTTGTCAATGTGCACTAATGAGCTTCGTATGTACACCCTCACACTAATGACGATATTAGGTGACTACGTTAACTTATCACGCTACATCTAATGTTTTACCGGAGGGACCTAAGTTCCGAGCACTTATACCCTCACACTAATGATGATATTGGATATAAGTAGTAAGAACCCCTTCATCTCCGTATTGACAAGACGGACCATCCAATAATGCTCCAACATTATTAATACTATTACTTAAAAGTAATCTCCTAATCACGAGAGATTTATGACAATCAAGTCATTAACTTAATTAGGTCAAATTTTAATTTAAAACATGCAATTTATATCTAATATGTCTTATGCATAATTAAATTAAAATTACTATGTCATAGATTCAAAATATGTGTTGTGTGGTTAAGCCTTTGCTACTGATACCATTCCGTTGGGGGCAGTTGTGGAACCCCTAAGGTCGGATCGATGCCCTGGGTGACGGAAATGGGTCTAACCTATGGATATCAAGTATGTGTGTAATTTTAAATTATTTAATGAAATATTATATTCCATTACGAGTGTATAGGAAAAAAATCGGGACTGAATTGGAGTCCGGAAACTCCCGAACGAAGCAAAATAAAAACTGTGCGAAGGGCGCGATGTGCATGTAAGACACGCGCTACAGTGCGCTCGCACTGTAGTGCCCAGGTCTGTGTCTTTTTTTTTTTCAATTGCCTTTGTTTTTCAAATGACCAGCTCTATGGAAAATTTCCAGAGAGCTGATGCAATTAGGGTCTATTACCCTAATTACTTCCGGTCTCCCCTAAACACTTCAAAAACACCCAATTACTTACGATAATCTAATTGAAAGTTAATAATGCAAGAAAAATAAGTCCCCGACAACGGCGTCAAAAATTTGATCGCGATTTTCACACGTAACGCAAACACACGTATCGCTCAAGTAGTATAAAAAGTATCGATCCCACGAGGACTTATTACTCACGTTATTAATTATTGAAGCCAATTACTTACGAGAATCTAATTGAAAGTTAATTGTTGTTATTGGTTGAAGATGCCTATAATTGAAATAAATAAATAAAACTACAATATCCAAAGGTAATTAATGAAGAGAAAACATATAGGGTTGCGAATTCACCCAAATTATTCTAAAGATGAATTAATTCTTCTATACATGTGCAATATATTGATTTATTAATCTGAAACACTAAGATATTCACAAGTCTCTTTCGATGGTCAAGTGCAAATATTTAAAGTCACCAAATTAATTATATTTCTATGTTAACTAATAAACCTCAAATTCATTAAGGTCAAGTTCCAATTATGGCTACATTCGTCCTACATGTATATTCTATCATGGAGGGAAATCTCTAAGATAAGATCGTGTACTATTGAATCTAAGTCTAAACCTAAAATTCATTTGTCAAGTTTAGAGATGGCAATAAGACTCGGACCCGGACGACCCGGGTTCGGAATTAAAAAATACGGACCCAGGTCTGTAAAATTAAGACCCGAGATCACCCGGTCCGGACCCGGGTAGATCCGGGTCTGGAAAAAATAAAAAATAAATAAAAAAATAAAAAATAAATTAGATTTTAATAAAAAAATAAAAAAATAAATATTATGCATATATATATATATATATAGAATTTAATAAAACATTAAAAGAATTGATAAAACTAATAAAATTGACAAAATACAAATATAAATATAAAATAAGACAATTAAAATTTAAAAAAAAAAGAATCCGGGTAATCGGGTCCGGACCGGGTCTACCCGGGTCCGTACCGGATAGACCCGAGTCCGGACCCGGGAATATTTACCCGGGTCCGGATCCGGATTTTGTCATCCCTAGTCAAGTTCATCTAAGTTTACCACATCAATCTTATTGGTGACCAAATAATAATAAATGTTTAAATTTAGATTCAATAAACAAACCAAATCATCACATATAATATAAGAAAACTCAATTTATAAACCCGTAAATATTGTGCTTCATCACAACCCTTTATTATATATCTAAATAATATACATGTTTAAAATCTATAAATAATTATTCAACAATAAATAAAAAAATAAAGATAAAAGAAAGAAGAAACTATGTCGAGATCTTCAATCTTTCGCCCCTTGGTGTTGAGATTGCGAGTTGTAAAGCTTTGATGTGCTTTGAGTTCTCTCCATAATCACCTTCGAGGCTCTGAAATAGGGGAATTAGCCCCCCTCTCTCCAGGACTCACTTCTTTTGGGATGAAGCGTGGTTTATAAAGGTGGCTTAGTTCCTTCCTGAGCACACTTCCTGCACAGGTTGAAACACGTGGGCGCGTCATGACGCACAAGCTCCAGCATCGCGATGCGATCACACGTGTTGTGGAGAGTTGCGACGCTCAGGGCTTCTCATCACGACCCTTAGGGATTCTCGTTGCGACGCACTGAGTCCAGCGTGGCGACATGCATGTGTTATCGGTTTAGCAACTTCTGTCTTATTTGCATTGAAACGTGCAAATATGGAGTCATGACACGTGCTGTACTTCCAATTTTGCCCTTATTTGTTCCATATTTAATCGATTTCATCCCACATTAATTTCATTGAGTCCCGATAGTATTTTTATCTATAAAACAAACCCAATACTTGTTGATTCCGGTTCTAGTTCTAATATATTCTCATTTTAATTGGAAATAGGTAAATGTACCACTGACACTCGTTGGAGCCACCACTTATGAAGCTGAATTTCAAAATTTGAGTCAATTTCTTTGTTCTTCCCTCGCTCTTTTTCCTTAAATATTTAAAATTTTAAAACATATCTTTTAGATTTTTACAATTTTTATTTATTTATTATTTCATCAGTATCCTGCAGGGTTGGGGTTCCTGGGAGTGAGAAATGCTGTGCGGCTGAGAAGGGCCCCCTGCTCGCAAATCACAAAACAAAAGTCATTATATTTAATCATTTATGATATGATAATTCGACGGCACGATCGGATCAACACGTTTCTATCAGATGAGATGATTCTGGAGATCTTCCGGCACATCAACTCGAAGGCTAGTCGCGACGCCTGCTCACTCGTTTGCAAGCGTTGGCTTAGGCTAGAGCGGCTCAGCCGCACCACTCTCCGCATCGGCGCCTCTGGTAGGACTGATTTTTCTTTATCAAGTTACTCGCTCGCCGCTTCCTTAATGTCAAAAACATTTCCATTGAGGAACGAACCTATGATATTATCGCTGAGCGGCTCGCAGTAAGAGGAGTAAGTGAAACGCCTTTGTTTTTTTTCATGCATGTTTTTGTTTACTTTCTGAGAATGCAACAGATTTTTAGTTTTTAAGTGGATTATGAAGTGGCTCAATTTGTAAAAAAAAAGAAAGAAAGAAAGAAAGAAAGAAAGAAAAAAATTGAATCTTTATTGGGTTCCTTCTGCAAAAAAGCTGATATTTTTAAAGTTTATACTAAAAACTTGGAGCTGAATTGAAGTTAAAAAAAGTAATAAATGATTATTGTAAATTTGTCATGTAGAGTCAAAGACCTAGTGTTGATCTGTCATCTGTGAAACAACATTATTTGAATGAGATAAGTGGGTCGCAAATTCGATTCGAGTCGCTTCAGTTATCAGATGACGGGTTGAATGCGCTTGTCAATGAATTTTCAAAGCTTGAGAAGCTGAGCTTGACAAACATCACTAACTTTACAAGTTTGAAATTGGAATCCCTTGGAAAGTGTTTATACTTGAAATCTTTGACTTTGGAGGTAATTTTTACTTTGTTTATGAGCTGTTAATGTTTGGTTGAATTTGCAGCTGAGCTTGTCTGTTAATTTCGATGCTTATATACTACTGAACTTTGATTTTTTGGCTTCTTTTCTTTTAGCGTTGCCGGGGCGGAGATAAAGGTCTAGCTGCAGTTGGAAAGTTTTGTAAACAACTTGAAGATCTGAATTTGGATTCCTGCTCATATTTGACTAACACAGGCCTAGTCGCCTTTGCTCATGGTTGTGGGAAATCATTAAAGTTTCTTGTTATTCAGAATTGTTCTCTAATAACTGATTTATCATTGGAAGCAGTGGGGTCTCACTGTAAATCTCTTGAAACCCTGGTGGTGTATTCACTGTACTTATTTGGCGTTGGGGAATGCATGAGTGACAAAGGGGTGATTGCTGTAGCCCAAGGTTGTCCTCTTTTGAGAGTTTTGAAGATGCAACGTATCCTTGTTACAGATGAGGCTTTGATAGCTGTGGGAAATTGGTGTTTGTCTCTGGAGTTATTGGCTTCCTACTACATTAATGGCTTTACTGACAAGTCAGTTTCCCTTCATTATATACTATGCAAAGTATCTTTATTCTTTAAAATCATGGCCAAACCGTGAGAATAACATTATTGTCTTTTTCTTCTAGTAATTATGTAATCGAATGAAACATCGCTCTGTTTTATTCCCTAAACTTTTTAATATTAGGGCACTATCAAAACAGAACACGCATAAGAAAATAAAAATTCCAGCAATTGTTTCTATATAAGACTCCATAGAAATTTGAAAATTTAGATGTGCTTTGAGTCATTAGCTTTCTTTCCTTTAATTTATGAAGTTTGAGTTAGTCTATCTTATGTTTCAGGGGTCTGTGTGCTGTGGGGAAGGGGTGTAAGAAGTTAAAAAATCTCACTCTAACTTGTTGCTTATATGTGAGGGATATGGGTTTGGAAGCAATTGCCGCAGGTTGCACAGAGCTTACACATCTTGAATTAATTTTTTGCCGCAATATTGGGACTATGGGACTAGAGTCCATTGCAAAATCTTGTCGGTATGCTCTTCTTTTATTGGGCTTAATTTAAATAGCATTACACGTGGTATTATTTGCATTCACTGTCCGGAATTCCTTGGAATTTAGAATGCCTTGCTACAACTCTTCCTTATTTTTCTTTGATAAAATTTTTTCATCCCGACTCTCAAGATTTTTAAATTTCTCTTTCTAGTCGTACTTTCCCCTGAATCTGTTGATTAAAAGTTTATACATTTCTTTGAACCATTTTGATTAGTTATATGTATGTCCTTCATCTTGTAATGGAAATTTAAAATCAAATCCTCTTTTGGTTGAAGTTTGTTATTTTATTTTTTCATTTTTTTCCCACCGTACATGCTTAGCTAAATATTCTATTTTTATCTGTACGTTTCTTTTGTGGCTGTAGTGTTGACTGTTGCTGAAGTGTTTTGAACTCAACAGATTTGGATAACTGATGATCAAATTCATAATAGACTAATGTAACACTGTCATTATCCAACTCATTTTCTTTGTGTTTCTTCTCGTTAATGGCAATTATTGTCTAACGTATTCTTTGATTTGGTTCACTCTTTTAATACAATTGTTCAAAAATGCATTGCCTAGGTGGCTCAGCGGCCCCTAGCCCCAAATTGTCGGGGCTGGGCTTGCGTTGGAATAGGCGGTGTTTCTGCCCATTTCAGCGCAATTTGGTGCATCAACTGCTTGATTGGTCAACAACGGTCAACCACCACGAAATCTAGAATTCTTGCCCTAATATTTTTATACCCTAACCCTAAGTCAAACCCTAATTTTTCATAATTAACTCCATTTCATAAATTTTAAAGAACCCTAATTTGATACATAAACCTTAATTTAAAAAAAAAACCCCTAATTTCTTCAATTTTGTTAGTTTTTGTTCAAATTGACCCTTTATAAACCTTATACATCACTCAAATAACATTTTCCTATTATTAACTTATCCAACTCACATAAAACATTAACCCTAATTTTGGAAATCCCTAATTTCCAACTAATTTCCTAGGCCCCGGGCTGTCGCTTGACTAGTGTCTAGTGCGTTTTAGAACACTGTTTAATATTATCTCTTGCTTGCATTCTGTTCAATTTGGAAATTGTTCCATATTTCATATTAATTGCTAGTTCATGTTTTCAATTACATGGCTAAAATTATTGACTTTTTTAAGCGGTACTTTAATGATGATGTCAATTCCTGAGTTTTTAACTATATGCAGGTGCCTTATTGAGCTATCGTTGTTACATTGGAACACTAATGGTAATTCGGTTCTTCTTGAAGTTGGAAGGGGTTGTAAGTTTCTGCAAGCTCTTGTTTTGGCAGATTGCTCCAGTATTGGAGATGATGGCATTTTTAGTGTAGCAAAGGGTTGCAAAAAATTAAAGAAACTTCATATTCACCAATGCTGCGAGGTTCTTTCTCTCTTCCCATGCATGTCTCAGCATATTTGTGGTTCCAGTACTACCTATCTAAGTTTGTTTTGACTAATATAAACTATGCCGAATGGAAGTTTCATTGTTAGAAATGCTCCTTGCATTTGTTTTACAATTAACAGGTTGTTGAACTTGGAAACAAGTTTTATGAGATACCTTTTGCTAGTTTTAACATTATAATATACTTCTGTGCAAAATAGTTGAGTGCCTGCTGGATTCATTTGCTTAGTTAATGGCCTAGGACTAGGACCTCCTTTCATAAATTTTTTTTTGGGACGTTAAGAGCTTTCCTGAGTTTTGGTTTTGAGACGTTTAGAAATGAGTAAAAGAGTATGAGAAATGCAAGAAACAATAGAAATTCAGAAATATAAAGTTTGCTCTTATTTGTTTCTTGCTGTCGTTTAGTAATGCATTTGTTCCTAGTCTACTTATTTTACTGAAACACTAGTATTTCTGTAACTTGTCTGTAGTTATCTATACAAATGATGTAAAAGTTATTTGAGCTATTTGGATTTTTTTAACTTTCTTTTTTTTTTTTTTTTTGGCTTTCATAGATTGGGAACAAGGGAATTATGGCTGTGGGTGAGTATTGCAAATCTCTTACTGAACTGAGCCTCAGGTCAAGTGATAGGTATGATTGTCTTCTCTGCTTCATAATGCTTATCATTTCCAACTCGGATGCTTATTTTTTGAAAGTTCTAAAGTGAGAAGTATTTTATATTGGTTTGGTAGCATGTAGATACTTTCTTGTTTATTTTCTAGCATGCAGTTGTAATAATAGTGTAGTTTCATGTTATATGAACACAATAATCCACGAGTTCCTAACTTACCTTTCTTATTTATGTACTAGGGTGGATGACGAGGCCCTCATTGCTATAGGCCAGGGTTGCTCCTTGCAACATCTAGATGTCAGTGGCTGCAATCAGATAGGTGATGCTGGAATAATAGCTATTGCAAAAGGATGTCCTGAACTTAATTACCTAGAAGTAAGCTTTAATGAGGTAAGCCCTTTTTCCGTCTCTTTCTCGATACATATTCTAATTTAGTTTTTAGTGTTATTAAATAAATTGGTTCTTGACTGACAGAATTTGAGAGATCGAGCAATTGTCGAGTTAGTAGAATGTTGTCCATTACTCAAGGACATAGTGTTGTCAGGATGTTGTCGAATTACAGATGTAAGTGTATCCCATCTTGTTAAAAAGTGCACCATGCTCGAGTCCTGTTGCCTGGATAAATGTGTAGGTATTACTGCAGCTGGAGTTGCCAGTTTGTTTTCCAGTGCTAACTTAAAAAATATCGTGGTTGATGATTGGAGTTTTTACGCAAACAAACCAAGAGGAAGGCAGAAACTGTCTTCTCATATGAATGGTTGGGCCATTAAAAGGAGAGTCATGCACCCAGGTGCAATTTATTGTAAGAGGCTTTATTAAATTTAACCCAGTACTATGATGCATTATGGATGTACTATATATTTAAATATTTTATATTAAGTTTGATATATATTTATATTTATCTATATATCTCTGTGTGTGTGGTTATTTTTCATTATTTATATTTTTCTTTTGAATTTTTAGTAAAATTAAAATCTACAGTAGGAGTCGCATATAGGAAATTTACAAGTAAATGTGTATATAAAAATTTCTGAGGCTTTTCAAAAAAGTAAAGTAGAGAAAGAGAGAGAGTTTTGGAGTATATTCTTTTCAATGAATTAATCAAAATTTTCATTTCAGTTGAAAAATTTGGTATAAATTTCAATTAATTTTACGGTTTTTGGTTGTGAATAATATTTTTGTTAAAAACTTGTTCTGATGAAAATTTTGTGGCATCTTGGCTTGCATAATGCCAAAAATTTACAGGATTTCAGGTAGTACTAGATTCTTGTGATCTACTTGGAATCATGGATCAAAGTTTTAACAAGAATGCTTGAATTGATTGTATTGGAGAGACTAGAACGATAGCTTGACCAATGGTAAGATTTAATAGGATGAAAAGAGCCAATGAAGAGGGGCCAGTTTCGGCGACAAATTGAATAGTAACTCTTTCAGGGCTAACAGTGGCTGATGATACCAACAGTATATTTTTTTTTTTAAATAAAAAATGCATTGATATCAAACGGAACACCTAACCTCACAATTCTAAGTAAAAGTTTAGATATTTTTATATACAGCAATGATATACATACATACAATCTCACTTACAAAACTAAACACCTCCCACTAGCTACTGATTGTTACAGTAATCACTTGCTACAGTGAGAGTGTGTAGTTTTTGTAAGTGAGATTTATGTATGTAGCATTTTGTTTATAACAGCTTATTTGGTATTCACAAAACTTGGTTGAAAGGCCAATGAGAAATAGCTATATGCATTGAAACTAAACAGACGCCACATTGCATTTGCTAAAATTAAGTCTTAAGTCTAACTATTCGAATCTACACAGGACAAATGCATGCCACTTGAAACTTGCGTTAATGACATGAGTTCAAGCCAAATATCTCCTGAAATGTGAGAATAGATTTCCAAGTCAACAGATGATCCATCATGAATCACTAAAAGCCAATCTTCTGTAATTTCAACCAAAATATGATGAAACTTCACTCAACAACAGCCACTCAGCAAAATGGCAGGCTCTACAATAAGGTCACTCAGTAATAGATTGTCAGCCCATCCGTTTGATGGATAAAGTCGATCATATAAATCCTTATTTTGTTGAATCTCTTCAATAAGGTCGCATCGTACTTGACCCCAACCTTCTTCGCCATAACCGATTAGTGCTAGTGCAGCTATTGCTCTGAATCCACAATGACCATCAGCTTGAACATCAATAGTGTGAGAAATATAACGTTGATATGCCACAGGTAATTTTTGAATATAGGTATCACAGATCGGTGGGAGTTGAGTATGGTCATGAGTTGATCGCCTCCCACTGCCCCCTCTCCCTACAGTCGGTACAGTTGGTTGAGTGACCCTAGATCCTGAAGTGGAAGCATATCCAAAAGAAGGTATGCGACGTTTGCTTTGCTCATCTCTGCTGTAGGGTCGACCTCTATGTTCAGTGTTGTACGAAGGGACTCGAACTGTGCTTTAAGATGAATCTGCCATATCAAGAAACTTGTCTATCATATGCTCTTTCATACATTGATCCATCTCATGTAATAATTCAACAACGTTTGATATCCTGTTAGGCCGTGTTGCATTATAATTGAACTGGTGTACGTGCATTGATAACCTTCTCCAATGTGCGTCAACACTTTGTATCGAAATTGGGATGGAAAGATGAAGACAATATGCAATATCGTGCATACATGACAATCCATATATTATTTTGAACGAGCAGTTGCACATGCCGACTAGTTGGTGACATGTTTCATCAACACATTTCAGCTGATCATAAATAAACTCCATCGCATCTAACGAAATCCGACACCTTATTTCATTAAAAATCTCCACATGCAAATGTGTATGTCGTGGAATGTTCAAAGATTTCTCGAATGACTTTTGAATTTCCCCAAACTGATTTCTCAACATCTTGTGTATTTTTTCAAAAGATAATTGTAGGGATGTCATAGTATTTCCCAAATATAATTTCAGTCTCAAATGTGCAGACTATGCCCTGTAATTTAAAAAATATTATATTTTTCATTAGTGAAAATTACAATAATGATCAATAATTTAAATAGTAAAAAAAAATAAAATAATTGTACCTCTGAATTGCTTGAATCCAGGTGCATACATGTATCAATCCATGCTGAAACAAATCGGTCTCTGTAAGGGTGTAACCATGTCTCCCAAAGGTAATTTAGAGCACCATTGAATTGTCTAAACTCCTCGCGCATCACCTCCCATTTCTGTTGGTAAGACCATTGTGTTGATGAATTAATAAGAGAGTGCCATGATGAATAAAAGTGTTTCCATTGATACCAAGTATAGGACTGCATTTCTTCATTACGCACTGATTTATGTGCCAAATACAAAGAATGTGACGAGCCATGGGAAAATATGTTTCAATGGCTTTAATAAGCCCCAAATCCCGATCTGAAACAAAAACCGATGACAATGATGCTCATTTTTCAACCACATCCATTTCTTCAAGATTGATAATGCCCATGTTAGTTGTCCAGCCGTCTCATTACTAAGATATGCGAACATAAACGAGTAAGTTCGCATTGTGGATGTGATACCAACAACCTCCAATAGTGGTATCCGATACTCGTTGGTCTTGTATGTTGCATCAATGATTAACATAGAAGGAAAGTTAACAGACAGCTCTAAGCTTTTTGGATGAACCCAAAGAATATCTGTAATTTCATTGGTGTCTGGATTTGTAAGGTAATCATGAAGATAATTTTTCTTAATCAATTGATCCAAAACATATTGAATAGCAGTTAGACCACCCCGTTTCGCTTCTTTGTTTCTGGAAATAGCATTGTAAATGCTTCTGATGTCCGTACTATTTGACGGGTCTCTTTCTTTTAAAACACTAAGAATTTCACGAGGTGCGGTGCTGTTGGCCATATCAAGCACAAATTGTTTCTCTAACGGTTTTAGCCTAGACAGATATTCATGACCATCAAGATATTCTGCTACTTGATGGTTATGGAAACCACATGTAACCTTTAATCCCCACATAACACCGTCTGGAGGTTTTGGTATACCTCGCAGCTCAAATGGGCATTCACATTTTTTGTCCCACTATTTTTTACTATGGATTGACCTTCAACAAGATACCGCGGTGGTTTGTACTTTCCTCCTCTTTCACACATAAGATGACACTTTGGCAGCTTGCCGCCTTTCAAATTAGCAGAATTTTAATCACTATCACAATATTATTTTCTAGACCAACTCTTTTCGCCCAATTTATCATATCTTCTATACTCTCAAAGATCTATATAAAAAAAAAATGATGAGATGTATAAATAACAAATATACGTAATTTCTACACTTTAAAAATAAATAACGAATGTACATAATACAAACATAAAAATAACCTGGTCTGTAGTAAATTCAGTTGTATAATCACGACTATTGTTGTAGATGTTTTTCCCACTTCGAACTTCATTCTCGCCTGACCAACTATCTGAAAATGAGCCCAAGTTACAGTTATCCATAATGTTTCCCGAAGATGATAACTATATTCTAAGAAGAGAAAATGATATGTTGAAAGAGAAAGAGAGAATGAGATGAGAGAGGCTCAAATGATATTACCTTCAAACTTACAAACTACCTCTTTATATAAGAAATAAACACAAATAAAACAAATAACTTTAAAAAAATAGTTATGGATACTGATTTACGAAATTAAATAAGACAAATAACTTTTAATAAAGAAAATATAAAATCAGAATCAGAATCAGAATCAACACATCTTTTAATAAAATATTTTTTTTAAAACAAAAAGTAAAAGTAGATATGGATACTGATTTACGAAATTAAATAAGACAAACAACTTTTAATAAAAAAAAATATAAATCAAATCAGAATCAGAATCAACACATCTTTTAATAAAATTTTTTTTTTAAAACAAAAAGTAAAAATAGATATGGATACTGATTTGCGAAATTAAATAAGACAAACAACTTTTAATAAAGAAAATATAAAATCAGAATCAGAATCAGAATCAACACATCTTTTAACAAAATATTTTTTTAAAAATATGTAAAAGTAGATATGGATACTGATTTACGAAATTAAATAAACAAAAACTTTTAATTAAGAAATATAAAATCAGAATCAGAATCTATTTGTTTTACACAAAAACTTTAATTTTATTTATTTATTGATATTGATAGATACATACATGCTATATAGAATAAAAATAAAAATAAATATTGATAGTGATTTCGAAATTAAATAAGATAAATAACTTTTAATAAATAAAATATAAAATTAGAATTGAAATAAAAAGCAACACAATTTTTAATAAAAAAAATATATAACTTTTATAAAAAATAAAAATCGAATCAGATCAGAATCAGAATCACAATCAAATCAACACATCTTTTAATAAAATATTTTTTTAAAACAAAAAGTAAAAGTAGATATGGATACTGATTTACGTAATTAAATAAAACAATAACTTTTAATAAAGAAAATATAAAATCAGAATCAGAATCAGAATCGACACATCTTTTAATAAAATATTTAAAAAAATGAAAGTAGATATGGATACTGATTTACGAAATTAAATAAGACAAACAACTTTTAATAAAGAAAATATAAAATCAGAATCAGAATCAGAATCAACACAACTTTTAATAAAATATTTTTTTAAAACCAAAAATAAAAGTAGATATAGATACTGATTTACAAAATTAAATAAGACAAATAACTTTTAATAAAGAAAATATAAAATCAGAATCAGAATCAACACAACTTTTAATAAAATATTTTTTTTTTAAAAAAAAAGTAAAAATAAATATGGATATTGATTTCGAAATTAAATAAGACAAATAACTTTTAATAATAAAATTAAAATTAAATCAAGGAATCAGAATCAGAATCAGAATCTACAAAATTTTTAATAAAAAATTATTTTAAAAAAAAATTATAATATCTGTTTTCCAAAAAAAAAAAAAAAAAAAAAAAACAAACAAACTTATCCCTTGAAGGGAATCATCCCTTGGACGAGACGCTCGTCCAAGGTTGGACGTGCTTCCCCTGCTTTTCATTTTTTCCCCAATAATTATTATGAAAGTCAAATTTAATAATGAGAGGGATAATTTAGTAAATTCATAATGAAATAAAGAGGGGGGAGTGTGTCAGGTGTGTCGGGGTGAGATGATTAATTTTTATATAATGGCAGGCTAATTGTGCATGTTGACATGACAAATCACGTAATATTGGTCATAGTTTAAATTCTTAAGGTGTCTTTTGTTCATTAAAAGTTGGAAATTTACAAAAATGATCGCCGAAGTATTTTAGTCCAAGGTTTAAGAAACGTATTTTCTCTCTGGGTACTTCACTTTGATCTCAACTTTGCTTGCAGCTGAATAACAAAGCACTATAGAGCCATATTTTTCAAAAACCTAGGCCAAGAACGGCTCCACTGTGTTTGGTGGAATATTGGCGAAACATTGACGAATCGTTAATCATAATCTCACATCATGAGATTATTTTGTGATGCTAACTTATACTCTTGTGTTTTGTTCTTAACTTATAAAAAAGCAATTATGCTGAGCCTCAAAAGATTAAGAAATGTATAGTATTGGGAGAATGTGGTTAGTTATTTTTTTCAAATATTGTTTATATAGTTTTTGTTAAGGAATATGGAATCAATATCTAAAATAGAATTCCTATTACCATTAAGATTTATGGTTTTATTATATTTCCCTATTAGATGAAGATTTCCTATATTCATTATTATTGTTCATAGCAATATGATTCCTTTTCTATTTTGGTTTTCTATGTAGCCTATATATATAGGTCTTTACCATTGTAAATTCATATAGAGTGAATTCAAGACTTTCTTTCATTATCTAACATGGTATCAGACACTAGGTTCTCTTTTTTCTAGTTTCACTCTCTCTGATTCTCATCGGCGCGTGGGGGGTCACGGCTACCATAATTGCGTGACCCTCACGCGCCCCCGTTGTCAACTACCACATTGCTTTTCCCATGCGCCACCCTTTCATGAGTGCTTCACCTATCATGAGCCACCCATTTCTTTTGTCTTTTTTCTTGCCAATTTTCTTCCTGATTTGGAAAAATTTGTCACTCTTATTTCTGGTTTTTCTATTTTCTTTCGTGTTTTCGACTCTCTTTCGGGATTTCGCTCCTTTCCGACTTCGGCTTTATTTCGGGATTTCGCTCCCTTTTCGGCTTTGGCTTTATTTCGGGATTTCGCTCCCTTTCGGGCTTCGGTTCTCTTTCAGGATTTTGCTCCATTTTTCGGCTTCGGCTTTATTTCGGGATTTCGCTCCCTTTCGGGCTTCGGCTCTCTTTCGGGATTTCGCTCCCTCTCTGGCTTCGGCACTCTCGGGCTTCGGCTCTTTTTCGGGATTTCGCTCCCTTTTCGGCTTCGGCATCTTCTTGGGCTTCGGCTCCCCCTTCGGGCTTCGTAGGTTAAAGCTCTCCTGCTTCGGCATCATTTTGGGCTTCGGCTCCCCCTTCGGGCTTCGTAGGTTAAAGCTCTCCTGCTTCGGCATCATTTTGGGCTTCGGCTCCCCCTTCGGGCTTCGTAGGTTAAAGCTCTCCGGCTCCGGCTTCCTCTTGGGCTTCGGCTCCCCCTTCGGGCTTCGTAGGTTAAAGCTCTCCTGCTTCGGCATCATTTTGGGCTTCGGCTCCCCCTTCGAGCTTCGTAGGTTAAAGCTCATCCATTATCTCAAGGTTTCCAGCCTCAAAGTTCAAGATTTCCAAGTTTCAGAACTCCGCTCTCCTATTTCAAGATGCAACCTCAAGCTTACTCCTTCGTTACCAGCTGAGTTTGAGGGGGGGGGGGGTGTTAAGGAATATGGAATCAATATCTAAAATAGAATTCCTATTACCATTAGTATTTATGATTTTATTATATTTCCCTATTAGATGAAGATTTCCTATATTCATTATTATTGTTCATAGCAATAGGATTCCTTTTGTATTTTGGTTTTCTATGTAGCCTATATATATAGGCATTTACCATTGTAAATTCATTATAGAGTGAATTCAAGACTTTCTTTCATTATCTAACATGATGGCATTGTAGAGATCATACTACTCGAAATAAAATCATATTGATATTTCTAGAATTGTAATTCATACTTTGACATTAACTTGAAAATTTATTTTCTCCCTGCAGCTCTCTATTTTCGGTCATTTTATTTTATGGCTCTTGCATATACTTGTGCTGCAATGATTTTACACATCCATCAAATACCCTTTGATTGATAAGTATATTTAAGTTGGTGGAAATAATAGGTTGTTATAAAAAAAAAAAAAATAATAATAATAATAAATAAATAAATAAATAATAATAAGATCAAGTTTTATAAATTATATACAAAATAGTCCGCCATTGGTGAACTCTCACAACTCGAATTACAGAACCGAATTACATGATCACAACTCAAGAGTTTGCTAAAAGGGGAAGGGGAAAAGGGAAGAAAAAATAAAATGAAACATTAAATGAGTAGTAAGCTTCAACAGCTTCTCCACAAAATGGGCAACATTACAACAGTAATTATCCTGACGATATAAAACACAACCGAAGAAATTCATTCAACAAGTTATAATATGACCAGGCATTCAGATTCTACCACCAAAAAGAATCAATAAAGCAGAGGGCATTCAACACACAATAGATAAATTCTAGATGACTAAAACATAGACTTCGGATTTCTTTAGTTTAATAAAAAATGACCAAATCAAGGTCGTGAAAAAACACAAATACAATGTAGACGAAGGCCAAGCATACTATCATTGTAGGAATCTACCAATCACAGGTCTACTCGCAACCACCTTAATCTTAGGCATGAAATTTTCTCTGCTACCAGTATTCAAAGGACATTAAGAGGTACTGAGAAAGAAGTAAAGGAACAAAAAAGGATAATAACTAAAATAATTGGTATCAATAACTTTATACTGGTTAAAACGAAGGCATTCTTATGCATCTCTCCTAGAACGATCAGTTATCATTCTAATCTTTCGGTAATTTCTAGCCAGTTTCCTTCCTGTACACTCTACTCTTACCAGTTTACGTAAACCAAGTAAGTTCTATCCCATATCCGACAACTATCCTATTTCTCAAGATAGCACTAAGAACTTGCCAAAACTATCCAACTTAAAGGTGTCTGTAACTTCAAACCAATTAGAGAACATCCAACTCAATATTCAAAGATCTTGTTCCAAGATTTAGTGAAGAAATATCCTGCAATAAGTACAGCAGTGGATAACAAAATCTGGCTGATTTTCACTATCTAATGAAGCAAGCTCGCTTTGAAGTCGTCCACCCTGTACCCCCTTCCCTTTGTCTAGAATGAAAAGAACTGTCATACTACCACTTTCCAAAACACACCAAGTATCTGCATTTTTATGGTAAAAGAATAGACAATCCAAATCACAGTCCACGGAACTACTCATAAACCCAACGGCTGAACATTAGATATCTTTAATCGAGAAATGAGATCATGTTAAAGTGAAATAGCAAACGTTTGGAGTTTATGACAATAGTCTATCAGTCTAAAAGAGGGTATAATTTGCTGTTGGTGACATAAACAAAGCAATTTCAATCTTTCACCAGATATACTCCAAAAGGCCAACTCTAACTCAGAAGACCAAAAATTTAATATGAGAAACACAAATCTTAACATATTCCTTAGAAGATGTCAATGGGGAATTGAAAATGAATCAAACTCTAGTAAACTAACAGCTAAGGTGTGAACAATTTTCATGTACTCTTCTCCTTAAAAATTCAACAGTTATTGACTTTCCATTGGCACTTGGATTGCAATTCCATAAGATAATCAAAGCTATGCTGAAATGCAAGGAGTGTATATATGCTTCACAAGCCATGATCTGTAGATAAACATGAGCAATAATACTTATCAGCTTCCATAAGTGGATCCATGTACCACAGGTTTAAATTAAGGGTAAACTTGTTATGACTATTCAAAATATGCTCATTGATTTCTTCTCATAGCCATCATCAATTAGTTGCTTGTTAACTCGCTTTCATATTTCCATTCAGGCTTGCAGCACTGAGAGCAATACGTGCTCCGACAAGACTAAATTGCCTTCTATATCGTAGTCAAAACTTATCCAATGAATCAGCATAGCAAAATATCCAAAAATGCTTTACCATATACAGAAAAACCTCAATCTCTCATCAAAAGCTGTCCATTAAAACAGATTATGCAGATGCCTCCACATTGTCCATCAAGTGGAGTTCTTATACAGATAAAATAAAGTAGCAATTCATACATATCACATACCGAGCACTTCTTGTTTTCATCTCTAAATGACTGAAGTTTCCTTACAGCATTATAAGACTTGACAAAAGTAACCAGTCTGTAGAACCAAGAATGGCCTGAACCAGTGCAGCCCTTCTCTTACTACAAAACTTTTTAAGTTAGAAAATTTTCCCATAACATATATAGAGGCTGCTAGGCTCAGCAACTTGCTCCTCTCCAAAATGGTAGGCATCCAAATGCAAGAGCTTCATACAGTCCACATCCTACAGCAGCCTCTTTATCGTCTCAAATCTGTTCCATAGAAAATTCACTTGTAACCATAGACTCCTTTGTCGTGAACGATACGTCTTAGGAAACTAGAGAGATGCCAAAGTCTTCGGTGAACCATTATCTCTCAGTTTATGATAGAATAAGAAAATCATATTTGAACACAAAATAAAATTTTACTTGGGTTTCAGTTTTTACCAAATCAATAGTATGATCCAGAACCACCACTACCCATGTAACTGCTGCCTCCCGCACCACGACCAGGATACATTGATGAGTAAGAGCTACCACCAACCTGCTATGTGAAACAGAACAAAGACATATAAATAAGCAAAGATCGATAATCGCTGTTGTCCCAAATCAAAAAAGGTTAAGAGAAGAGACATACATCGGATCCACGAGGCATATAATCACTACCATAACTCGATGAGTACATTCCACCAACATCACTACCACTATATGAACCTGAAAGCCACACAATTGTTTAAAACAGTTTATTATACAAATATAGTCAATGTCTGTGGGAGTTGGAACATACTGAAGTACCCACTTACAAAAAAGATATTTTTCCATAATGTAAGTTCAACATCAAGTTATCAGTAACTAGAAAATGTACCTCCTTATATGCGCCATCAACAAATACAGTTTTAACCTGAAATTTGAAAACAGTCAGTGGAGCTTCTTACGAGATCATCTGAACCTCTGGTTAAAAAAAAAACAGTAAGACTACACAGTAGTATGAGAACACACAAAACCAACTCAAAACACTTGGGTGCATGTATTGGTCAAATTCATAGACAGCACTGTAATCATAAACAAGGGTTACTTTTTAAGTTATGAAAATGCATTCCTCAGAGCACATATCCTCACAAGAGGCAACGTGATTTTAGGGAGCACTACAGTTTATGGCATGCATCAGAAGAACCGACTTTCATATTAACTAATCAGTACCAACACATCACATCAACAGAGCTACTAGATTCCCTTCATGGCAGAGAGTAAAATGAACAGGGCTACACCAGCAAGAATTGAAACTAACCCAGCAAGTCATGCAGAGGAATCACCCAAAACATTTACCTGAGCCATTATTTCATCACCCGGGTCAATGAAGGAATCAGCAAAAGAAACCTTTGCTGGCCTATCAACACTGAACAACACATCTCTTTTCTGAAGACGCTTAAAAGCATCCATGGCCTCTGAACGTGATGAGAATTCTAAAAATGCAAAACCTTGATTCATTCCCCCATTGTTACTATCTTCTACCAAAGTCAAATCTTCAACATTGTCAACTCCATAATGTTTCAGCTTCTCTTTCAACTGAAATAACAGTTAATGAAAAAAGAGTCAGGGACTCTGGGCATAA
>SKCR01025945.1:0-19547 GCA_019454045.1 Zanthoxylum bungeanum | reverse complement strand
GGGTTTGCATGATACATGTATGCATGAGATGCATGAGATGCATTATGGTTACAAAACAACATATATCCTTCCGACCTTATTCCTCACACACTCATGGTAAGTCCATTTCTGTCATAGGTATGGCTTATTTTATGCACCAATGTGGGGTATACAAAATCGTTCTCTCCTACGCTACATAGGTGAACCTTGGCTACCTCAGTCCTTTTCATCAGTAACAGACAAAGGACGCCCATTTACAAGATTGACTAAGCCTATTATAGGGATTGTGCCATTGTCGGAAATGACGAATTGGGCCCTCGGTAATCACAGTTGTGGGGATGGACTTGGAGATATCCAAAGTATACAAAATATGGCATAACAAGGCGTACCCTTCCTGGATGAAAGCCAGTAGGGCGGATATCGGACTCATGCATTTGGCATATTCGATAACATGTTTGGACCTTCTAAGCCCATCAAGGTTTTCATACAAGTTGGCCCGTTATCATTTTAAAGCGTTCAATCAGATTATCACAAGGTGCAAACTTGTCCTAGTTGAAAAGGCCCAACAGGTTTACATTTTTGCGATAAGGTGGCAAATAACTTCAAATGATAGAGGGCCCAAACACAAGGTGGCCCATCGTCATTTTGAAAACTTTTGGCCAATTGTCATAAGATACAAACTCGTCCCAGTTTAAGTGGCCCAACAAGTTCGTATCCTATGACGAGAGGCCGAAATGGATCCAAATGATAATGGTCCCAAACACAAGCATAGATGTAGCTTCTATAGGACATATAACTATGGTTCTATGTGGGCTTATAAGGGTATAGATAAAAGGCTCCCGCCGACGAAGAGTTGCTCACAACTAGGTCTCCCGCTCAAGGGTTTCGAGCGACCAAATGAGCGCGCTTTTTTTATACCCCAGGTTACGTGCCAACGAGTGATGGTCATCACATAACGATCCACCACCTTGAGTGAAAGCGACTTCATGATACATGACGCCATCAGGGTAAAAGGGTATGCATAATATATGAGACTTGGTTAAACAAAGCCAAAGCCACGGACACTACAAGGCATTGTTTCGGGGCCGATTCTCTATCTCCCTAGTGGAGTCGCCATCTGTAGGAGCGAAGCGAGGTTTACCACTATGCCTATGATGCTCGGCGACCATGACACTGTTGGGCTCGCAGCCCGTAGAGAGTGCGGAGTAGCCTGCGGGGACTAAACTGGAGAATAAAGGAGTTGCCACCCAGTGTGAACTAGGAAAGATTTAAGGCCGCACTCACCCCTCGCAATGGAAGACCTCAAACCGTTGGGTTCAGAATGGTCCCTTACTTATGCCAGTATAATGGACGGGTTCACATAATGGTATAGCCAAGTCTTATGCAGTTCATGCAAGATAATTCAAATATAAACACAAATTTACACACCCATAAACATTAATAGAAATAATAAAAGCATATTAAATTGAGAAGTACGAGATGCAATAACGAAAATAATCAAAGGCGGTAAAATCGTCAATAAATAAATAACAAATAAAAATGGGGGTTAATCATGTATATATGAATATTTCTCGAGTGGCACGTGGAGTTGTATACCAAGTACAAACCACACTACCATCCATTAGGATTCGGCTACAGAATTTACGTATGAGTTTCCATCCGATATACCACAACGGATAATAACACATATAAACATTAACGCAATGTAAAATAAAAAATAGGCATGAAATAATATAATAATGCCTATGCAGATAATCACCAACATGAATAAATAAAATAAAGGCGAAATAATAAAATAACAATAAATAGACAAAAAGATAAATAACAAACTAAATGCGAAATAATAAAATAACGATGAAAGTGAATAAATAAATAAAAAGATAAATAACACTAATAGATAAAAAATAAATAATAAAATGCCGAAGAAGAAAAATAATGTGACCATAAATTTGGCCGTCTTTGATGTAGGACTTCACATACCCGGCTGGACATATTCCACGTCCAGCCAGACACGTAGTGTCCGGAACTATAAAATAAATATGGTAAAAGGTGCCCTCAGGTCTTACCCTTTAAGTTGCTTTCTCGGAAGTGCGTTAGGCCGTCTGTAGGCATTGCCTTTTTGCATACCAGCCAATGATGAGCCTCGAATGGAGGCACTACTTTTTTTAGTTGCGGAAGTTGCGGAAAGCGGTCGCCGGAAGGGCAAAGTCAAGAATTGACTTTTTGATGGATTTTATTCGTTTGTTTTGCTTCGGGTTCGTCGTCGCCTTTTCCTTTCAAAATTATCCCTCGCTCGGAACTTTTCCTCGCTTTTTCCCTCACATATTCTCTCTCTCTAATAATTCCCCCTTTTACACCAAAATTCGGCCACCCACTTTCCTACAAGCCAAAATACTAAATTCCAAACACATCCCTTCCTTCAAGCCTTTCACGTGAAATGCCACCATCACCCAAAGAACAAAACAAAACCAATACCAATACCAAACCACCTTTTCCACCATACTCCAATAAACAACACAAACAACAAATGCTAGCCTCACCAAAATACCCAGAACCGCCCATCACTCCCAGGTGAACAAAGCCCCCACACACCAATTTCCTCTCCAAATTCAAAGAACCCATTCAATCAACCATTATCCCTGCACAACCCATCACTGCCACGGCATCTAATCCCCACAGCACTTCCTTCACAGACTGCACGTACTGCCCCCCCTTTCATCAACATTATTCACGCCTTCTCCACTCACAAGACAACACCACCACCATCATCATCAAACTGACGTGAAACAGCCCCTTACTCCTCTTCATGCTTCAGTCTTCATTCATCAGCTCCCACGCCCCTTCACCACTAACTCATAGAACAAAATCATCACAGCCCCCCTACGGCCAGCTCACTTCACACACCATCATCTTCACGCCTCTCACAGCGCATCCATATCACAAAATAGCCACTGCACCACTGCCGAGGCATTGCACAAAGGAATGTAGATCTGCACCTCATTACACCTTCATCACACGACTTTCATCATCATCAAGGGGACGCCACTTCACTGGACTGGATCTCAGCCCTCAACTCACGCACAAAGCACCAGCCCTCGCCAATGACCAAAAACGAACCCTAATCACACCTCTCAACATCCCTTCACGTAAATCATTGTCGCTCAATCCATTCAACCTTCTCGGCAGCCGATCAAAATGAACCCTTACTGCCTTCAACACACCCACATTCACTAGCCTTCAAACAGCCCCTGCACTACCTTCATATGTCCATATTAATTGCCTTCAAATAGTCACACACTCACCAAATGAGTAGCAGCTCTCCTCAACGAATATACAAGCCTGATCAATGATCCGCAAACTCACTGCCCTCTGATCTAGCCATTCACGAATGATCATCAGTCATCCTTGTCATCTCTCGGCTAAGGGACTGCATCTTCATCCTCATCTCTCTTGACCTGGACAGCAAGCTCACCATCATGCACACGTAGGACCTTCATGGAACCAACGTGAATCACACAGCCCCCCTGGAACCATTGAAGCTCTCGGCAACCCCTTCCACCACAGCCCTCTCTTTCACGGCAATAAATCCCACAAATCAACCCAGGCACTGATCAAACAAAGGAGCCATCTTCAACACATAAGCAGTGTCCTCACAGCCCTCACAGATAGCCACACAAACTGCCAGTGATTCACGCACCTTCAAATAAGCAACTGCCCAGTTTTGCTCGTCAAAACAGTCCCCCTCCATGTACTGCGCACAACCACTAGCTCACTGACCTTACACGCACAAAGGGGACACACTCACGAAGCAAGCAGCTCACCACCATCATCTTCGAGGATCCAGACCCTTCACTGCCAGCATATTACCGTGAAACACTGCCCTTTAGCCCTTGAACCAGCTACGCAAATCTGCCTCATTAGCCCTTGAACCAGCCACGCAAATCTGCCACCATAACCCCCTAGACTCACGGCAGCCACCAAGGAAGCAAAGTAACAGCCCCTGGCCATCTTCTCGGCTTCACACCACTTCACGCCAAACTGACCTTGAACAAGCCATATATCACAGCTCACGCTTCAACCATGCACACGTAAACCATGAAAAGTAATAGCCCTGACCAGCCACCAAACAGTGAATAAAATCCCAGAAAATTACCCTCAAAATCCTCCCAAAACCGTGACCAAAATGACTCAAAAATAATCCAAGAGAGAGAATGAAAATTTGAGTTGAAAAACAGAGAGAAAAGGAGTGAAAAATAAAAAGAAAAATCAGAAAAGTGATGAGTGAAAATAACGAGTGAAACGGCGAGAACGACGAGTCAAAACAGTGAGAAAACGGAAAAAATGGTAAACTGTAACCGCGGGTGAAACAGTGAAAAACAGTGAAAACAGCAAAAAACGGTAGAAACAGCGGATCCATTGAAAATGGACAAAACAACAGAAACGGTGAACCCGGACAAAACGCGGAAACAACGGATCAGTGAGAATAGTGGGATGATAACCCTTCCGGTACCGTGGAACGCACTCCCGGACAGCGACTAAAAGGTAAGACCTGAGGGCACCTATTTTATTTATCATCATTTATTTCTTAGTTAATTTGTTGTCTTTATTCGCATGAATTAATGAATTAAAAAGCATGTAATTTGTTTTATTTGTAGGATTAGTGATTATGAATAAGAGGCATGTATTTATTCGCATGAAATAATGACGTAGGGATTTTGTTTAGCTTGCATAGTCAATTCGGCATGTCGTTTGGAATTGTTCGCATGAAATAACGACTTAGTATGTGATGTGATTTCGGATGAATGGAATATGTGTTCTTACTTGTGGTATATCAGATGGAAAACCGGACGTAAATTCCGTAGCCGATTCCGAATGGACGGTAGTGCGGTCTGCACTCGGGATACAATGCCACGTACCATTTAAGATACGCATATCTCGTCTCATCCGAATTTGTATTTGAGCATGTTATAGCCTTTAGGTTATTCGTTTATTATCTAAAGCATGATTTAGTTTAGTTTGTTATTTATTTGCTAAAGCATATTTAGGTTGTCCTTTATGCACGTTATTAGTTTATGATGCGTTGGTAATGATTTATACATGTTAATGTAATAATTCAATGTACTCGTTGTGTTATATTGCAGGGATTATTTGGATGAAAGCATGTTAGATCTAAGTACCCTTGAGCATGCATGCTAAGTAGACTGGTTAATATTACACAAATCACAAACATTACAAGTGACATAAAGTAAGAGACCATTCGAACCCAACGGTTTGAGGTCTTCTCCTGCGAGGAGTGAGTGCGGCCTTAAATCTTTGTCCCGGTTCACACCGGGTGGCGACTCCATGTTATTTCACACTTCTCAGCTAGGCCGCCAGCCTAGGACGGCGTCGCCCAGCTCCTGTTGTCTACAGTCTGGCGACTCCACTGGGGATATAGAGAATCGGCTCCGAAATAATGTCTTGTAATGTTTGGATTTGTGTTTTAATTAATCATGACTACTGTGTTTATGCTTGTGTTTTGGACCATTGTCATTTGGATTTAGTTGGACTCTTTGTCAAAAGATGTGAACTCGTTGGGCCATTTTAACCGGGACAAGTTCATGTCCTTTTGACAAGTAGGCCAAAATTTCTAAAATGCCAATGGGCCAGTTTGTGTTTGTGTCTTTTATCATTTGAAGTTATTTAGTTAAATTATCGCGAAGTGTAAACCTGTTGGGCCTTTTCAACTGGGGCAAGTTTGCACTGCGCAATAGTGTGATTGAATACTTTAAAATGATAACGGGCCAATTAGTCTAAATTATTTTATGAGCTTGTTTATTTGCATTGCACACATGTCGTACATACATGCATGCTCTGTTAACCCTTGTATCTTAAAAGCCATCATAGACTCCCGTTGGGTTGGTAAGGAAGAAAGAGATTGTCAAGGGATCATCAACCAGTATGAGTGGGGTCAGTCAACGGGGAATCCCGCCTAGATCGATCGGAAGCCAAGGTAGCTGAAATTGCTGAAGATTTGCAAGTTTTGACCAATGTTGTGACCAGTTTGACCGTGCCCTGTATAGCTAATAACAGAGACTCGTGCAACCAGTATGAAATGACCATGGGGGAACCTTCAAGGATCAAGCCTACTCCCTCAGAGATTGCCCCTATCAGAAACAGACAATTCTCCAACTTAGGAAAATCCAGAGAAATTGTGATGATGAAACCACTTGTGCTGACAACTGCAAAACAAACCAGTGTATGAGACAAAAAGGATATTGGATGTGGAAGTCGATGACGGGAAGCCTTGGTATCATGATATTTAGAGGTATCTGTAACACAGAGAATTCTCAGAAAGAGCAAGCAGAAAAGACAGAATGGCCATTCAAAAATTGGGAAACGGAGCAGCGAAGCTTTCAGACTTAGAAAGGAATGAGTTCACCAAGCTGATTAATATTGTACTTTGCCTAAGGGAGAGAAGACCGAGCAGTCACCAAGGGAATTGGTGGAAGGCCTAACCCAACGGGATAGGAAACATATGCATGCATATACGTAACGTACTTGCAATTCTTGTGTTTGTTCTATGTTTGTAGGTTTCAAACAGAAGAGAAGAACCGACAGAAGGAAACACATGACGCCGAGGAGCGCACAATGATGGTCTCACCCATCAAGAACAGGAGTATCTCTACACATGTATGTGTATACGTTACATGCACACGTCTTTATTCTGTTGTTTTGTATTTGCAGGTTTAAAAAAAAAGAAAGAAAAAAAGAAGAAAGAAGAGAAAGAAAGAAAGCAGCAAAAATCAAAAAAAAAAAAAACGGCGAGCACAAAAAGACGACGGTGAAGCCACGATGACAGAAGATTTCGGTCATGTCTGGCTGAAGACAATGAACAAAGGCGGAGCAAGGAAAGGAAAGCAGCGAAGATCAAAAGCGGCAAGCACTAAAGACGACGGTGATGCCACACTGACAGAAGAACTTCGATCATGTCTGGCTGAGAAGACATGAAGTTAATGCTGAAAGGGAGGCAACCTATGCAAGTTGCTGTGATTCCTGTTTCATATTCTTGTAAAATCTCTAATTTTGTGTTATTTTTGCAGGTGAAAGCAAAGGCGGAGCAAGTTAGGACATAGGGATTGGTGCTTGGCAATCACACGAATGAGAGATAATTCATTAATGGTGGCAGAAATCTATAACTGTTTGGACCATTCACGACATGTTGAAGTGGAAGAGATCACAACTTTTTGACATTTTAGAGCTTCCTTTGGTATTTTCTGTTATTTTCGTTGAAAGAATCCACAGCTTTTTGACGTATCACGATTTCCTTTGTTATTTTCTGTTATTTTCCTGGAACGAATCCACAACTTTTGACATCTCACGATTTCTCTCTGTTGTTTTTGCAGACATGATCCGATGGCATTTCTTGACTTCTGATGACTTCTTTTGTGATCTAGCTAACCGTCATTCAGTGGAATATGTTATTGCAATTATTATTCACCTCTTTTACAGGTCCTATAAATTCAGCGGCATTGCTCTCCTCAACACATTCAAAATAACATCCAAGAATTGGGGCGAGTCATGGCTGCGAAAACATGCATGGTATATGGCGGTGGCAATCTGGGAATGATGGGAGCTGTTTCAAAAGCCGTTCAAGATGGTGGCGGTAATGTTTTGGGAATCATCCCGAGACCTTTGGCAGATGAACAAATTAATCGGGCCAACAAATGGAGACGAGCGCATTGTATCAGGTATGTCTGAACGACTCCATGAAATGATTAATACTGCAGATGCGTTCATTGCATTACCAGGTGGACTTGGCACATTCGAAGAAATATTTACAGTGGCGTCATGGGCACACCAAACGTTCACCGGAAACCCATCGGGTTGCTAATATTGAGCACTTCTTCGATTCCTGTTTGTGTTTCTTGCGGAAGCCAAGAGACATGAATTTGTCACCAAATCTGTGGAAGACATTTTCCTGACGGCAACAAATGCCGAAGAGTTGATTGACCAGATCCTGGCTTTTGAGCCGAAGCTTGACCCTATCATCTCCAAATTGGACTGGACTGATAGTGATCGTGGCAAGAAGCGCAAATTGGACATTGATCTGAATCGGTAATGTGCCCTACTGACCAGGTATCCCAAGGCCTATTTGAAAGTTTGTGTTTTATTTGAAAAGTTTGTATTCATTTATTATGAAAAAAAAATGAATGAAAAAAGTAAAAAAAAAAGTGAAAAAAGAAGTGAAAAAAAAAGTAAAAGAAAAAAAAAAGAAAAAAAAATGAAAAATGAAATGAAAAGAAAAAAAAAAGAAAAAAGAGACGAAAAAAAAAAAGAAAAAAAATGAAATGGAAAAAAATATGAGTGAGAGAAGTTTGATAGACAGACGTATGTCCGGTGATGACATTGCATGCTGTAGGGAGAGACCCTAGAAACAAAAAGTGCGAGACGCGCTCTCATCCGGTACCCTGAATGGATTAATCTTAGATTAGACTCACGAGCACTTGGTTACATGATCTTAGCAGTGGAAGCTGAGTGGTTAGCTAGGTGACTAGTTAATGAGATGATGTATCGGTGAATGACCGTTTGCCTGAATGTCCACACTTGTTTACGATGCTATGATATATGATATGGTTGGAAATAAAAAAAAATGTGTCTCTGAGAAAAAAAAAAGACCGCCTATAACCGATAAGCGTGAAGCTACCCATGGGAGAGTATTAGGACCACCATGAGGAGAAATGCTACCTTAAAGGGTAGGTGTGTCAGAAAAAGAAAGGAGAAAAAAAAAAGAAAAGAGAAAGAAAAAAAAAAGAAAAGAGAAAAAAAAAAAAAAGAAAAAAAAGAAAAGAGACAAAAAAAAAAAAAGATGAAAACCATATCATGTTGAGTATGCTGAAGTAATCACAGAATGTGATTTAGACATCTAGGTTGGTTAGACCCACTGGTTCGATTCTCTGAAATGAAATCACCGAGTTAGCTTACTTAAGGACTAAGCTGCAAAAGAGCCTTGGCACACACACACATAGAGTCTAACTCAGATCACCCATTCAGATGATTGGACTTGAGTATGTCGAGTACTTTGAAGGTTCTTCGGTTTCGACGCGAAAGCATTCGTTGAGGACAAAAATATGTCTATCTATCAAAGATTATCTCGTGAGAGGTAGAATATCATATCAGCTGAGGGCGAAGCCCCACATTAGTATCAGTTTGAAGACGAGGCCTATCTCAACCTGGGTGCGAGGCCCATATCACATCAGTATCAGTTGCGGGGATGAGCCCCAGGGTCGTGACCCACATCATCAGTATAGTTTCAGGGATGAGTCCCGGGGCCGAGGCCCACTTCAGTTTCAGTTTAGGGATGAGTCCCAGGGCCGAGGCCACTCGCATTTTCAGTTTCAGGGATGAGTCCCAAGGCCGAGGCCCATACCAGTATCAACTCAGGGTCGTGACCCACATTATCAGTATGGTTTCAGGGATGAGTCCCGGGGCCGAGGCCCACTTCAGTTTCAGTTATGGGGATGAGTCCCAAGGCTGAGGCCCACGTCACCATCAGTATCTATTGTAGGGATGAGTCCCAGGATCGACGCCCACATCGTTATCAGCAGTTTGGGGATGAGTCCCAGGGTCGAGGCCCACATCTACATCAGTAACAGTTTGGGGATGCGTCACAGGGTCGAGGCCCACATTATATCAGTAGTTTTGGGGATGCGTCACAGGGTTGTAACCCACTTTATCAGTATCAGTCTGGGTTCAGGCTCCACACCATATCATCTTGGGAGCGAGGCTCCCCATCATCATCAGCTTGGGGGCGAGGCCCATATCAGTTTGGGGCGAGGCCCATATCAGTATCAGTTTGGGCCGATGCCTACATCACATTAGTTCAGTTTGGGTCGAGGCCCACATCAGCTACAATATCAGTTTCGAGGATGAGTCCCAGGGCCGAGGCCCACATCAGCTTCAGCATCAGTTCTCAGAGATGAGTCACAGGGTCGAGGCCCACATTAGCTACAGTATTAGTTTTGGGGGATGAATCCCAGAGTCGAGGCCCACATCTGTTACAGTATCATTTTTTGGGACGAGTCCCAGGGTCGAGGCCCACATCAGCATCAGTATCAGTTTCGGGGATGAGTCTCAGGGCCGAGGCCTGCAGAAGCATCAGTATCAGTTTGGGGCGAGGCCCATATCTGTATCAGTTTGGGGCGAGGCCCACATCAGTTTCAGTTTGGGGGTGAGGCCCACATCAGAGTCAGCATAGGGGCGAGGCCCATATCGGTTTGAGTTCGGGGGCGAGGCTCATATCAGTTTGAGTTTGGGGGCGAGGCCCACATCAGCATCGGTATCAGTTTGAGGGCGAGGCCCATATCAGCATGGGGGCGAGGCCCACATCAGAGTCAGTATGGGCGAAGGCCCATATCAGTTTGAGTTTGGGGGCGAGGCCCATATCAGTTTGAGGCCGAGGCCCACATCAGTTTCCGTATCAGTTTGAGGCGAGGCCCACATCAGAGTCAGCATGGGGGCGAGGCCCACATCAGAGTGAGTCACAGGGTCGAGGCCCATATCAGTTTGAGTTTGGGGGCGAGGCCCATATCAGTTTGAGTTTGGGGGCGAGGCCCACATCAGCATCGGTATCAGTTGAGGGCGAGGCCCATATCAGCATGGGGGCGAGGCCCACATCAGAGTCAGCATGGGGCGAGGCCCATATCAGTTTGAGTTTGGGGACGAGGCCCATATCAGTTTGAGGCCGAGGCCCACATCAGTTTCCGTATCAGTTTGAGGGCGATGCCTATATGAGTATGGGGGCGAGGCCCACATCAGAGTCAGCATGGGGGCGAGGCCACATCAGAGTCAGTTTGGGGGCGAGGCCCACATCACCATCAGTCTTTGCCAGGGTCGAGGCCCACATCATATCAGTTTTGGGGGCGAGGCCCACATCACCTGAGGAGCGAGGCTCCACATCAGATCAGTTTTGGGGGCGAGGCCCACATCACCTGAGGAGCGAGGCTCCACATCAGATCAGTTTTTGGGGGCGAGGCCCACATCACCTGAGGAGCGAGGCTCCACATCATATCAGTTTGGGGGCGAGGCCCACATCACCTGAGGAGCGAGGCTCCACATCATATCAGTTTTGGGGCGAGGCCCACATCACCTGAGGAGCGAGGCTCCACATCATATCAGTTGAGGGCGAGGTCCCTATTGTCAGCGGTATTGGGTCGAGGTACCCAGGGTCGAAGTGCCCCCGTTGTCCGTTGTAGTTCCGGGTCGAGGTGCCCAGGGTCGAGGTGCCCACTACATCATCAGTTCGAGGGCGGAGGTCCCTATTGTCAGCGGTGTTGGGTCGAGGTGCCCAGGGTCGAAGTGCCCCCGTTGTCCGTTGTAGTTCCGGGTCGAGGTGCCCAGGGTCGAGGTGCCCACTACATCATCAGTTCGAGGGCGAGGTCCCTATTGTCAGCGGTGTTGGGTCGAGGTGCCCAGGGTCGAAGTGCCCCCGTTGTCCGTTGTAGTTCCGGGTCGAGGTGCCAGGGTCGAGGTGCCCACTACATCATCAGTTCGAGGGCGAGGTCCCTATTGTCAGCGGTGTTGGGTCGAGGTGCCCAGGGTCGAAGTGCCCCCGTTGTCCGTTGTAGTTCCGTGGTCGAGGTGCCCAGGGCCGAGGTGCCCAGGGTCGAAGTGCCCCCGTTGTCTGTTGCAGTTCCGGGATGCGTCCCAGGGTCGAGGGCCCACTGCATCATCATCACAGTTCACATTCGGTGGTTCGGGAACAAAGCCCAGAGGTCGAGGCACCTCGCCATCATATCAATTCAGTTCGAAACAACAGGTGAGTCAGGTGGTAGCTGGCGAGCCAGGTAAGTAAAAATGCATTGCACGAACTTTGATAGGATTGTCACTGGCACACACTGAACAAATCCCATCAAAGTGGGGGCGACTGTAGGCATTGCATTTCTGCATACCAGCCCAATGATGAGCCTCGAATGGAGGCACTACTTTTTTTAGTTGCGGAAGTTGCGGAAAGCGGTCGCCGGAAGGGCAAAGTCAAGAATTGACTTTTTGATGGATTTTATTCGTTTGTTTTGCTTCGGGTTCGTCGTCGCCTTTTCCTTTTCAAAATTATCCCTCGCTCGGAACCTTTTCCTCGCTTTTTCCCTCACATATTCTCTCTCTCTAATAATTCCCCCTTTTACACCAAAATTCGGCCACCCACTTTCCTAATAAGCCAAAATACTAAATTCCAAAACACAATCCCTTCCTTCAAGCCTTTCACGTGAATGCCACCATCACCCAAAGAAACAAAACAAAACCAATACCAATACCAAACCACCTTTTCCACCATACTCCAATAAACAACACAAACAACAAATGCTAGCCTCACCAAAAATACCCAGAACCGCCCATCACTCCCAGGTGAACAAAGCCCCACACACCAATTTCCTCTCCCAAATTCAAAGAACCCATTCAATCAACCATTATCCCTGCACAACCCATCACTGCCACGGCATCTAATCCCCACAGCACTTCCTTCACAGACTGCACGTACTGCCCCCCCTTTCATCAACATTATTCACGCCTTCTCCACTCACAAGACAACACCACCACCATCATCATCAAACTGACGTGAAACAGCCCCTTACTCCTCTTCATGCTTCAGTCTTCATTCATCAGCTCCCACGCCCCTTCACCACTAACTCATTAGAACAAAATCATCACAGCCCCCCTACGGCCAGCTCACTTCACACACCATCATCTTCACGCCTCTCACAGCGCATCCATATCACAAAATAGCCACTGCACCACTGCCGAGCACATTGCACAAAGGAATGTAGATCTGCACCTCATACACCTTCATCACACGACTTCATCATCATCAAGGGACGCCACTTCACTGGACTGGATCTCAGCCCTCAACTCACGCACAAAGCACCAGCCCTCGCCAATGACCAAAAACGAACCCTAATCACACCTCTCAACATCCCTTCACGTAAATCATTGTCGCTCAATCCATTCAACCTTCTCGGCAGCCGATCAAAATGAACCCTTACTGCCTTCAACACACCCACATTCACTAGCCTTCAAACAGCCCCTGCACTACCTTCATATGTCCATATTAATTGCCTTCAAATAGTCACACACTCACCAAATGAGTAGCAGCTCTCCTCAACGAATATACAAGCCTGATCAATGATCCGCAAACTCACTGCCCTCTGATCTAGCCATTCACGAATGATCATCAGTCATCCTTGTCATCTCTCGGCTAAGGGACTGCATCTTCATCCTCATCTCTCTTGACCTGGACAGCAAGCTCACCATCATGCACACGTAGGACCTTCATGGAACCAACGTGAATCACACAGCCCCCCTGGAACCATTGAAGCTCTCGGCAACCCCTTCCACCACAGCCCTCTCTTTCACGGCAATAAATCCCACAAATCAACCCAGGCACTGATCAAACAAAGGAGCCATCTTCAACACATAAGCAGTGTCCTCACAGCCCTCACAGATAGCCACACAAACTGCCAGTGATTCACGCACCTTCAAATAAGCAACTGCCCAGTTTTGCTCGTCAAAACAGTCCCCCTCCATGTACTGCGCACAACCACTAGCTCACTGACCTTACACGCACAAAGGGGACACACTCACGAAGCAAGCAGCTCACCACCATCATCTTCGAGGATCCAGACCCTTCACTGCCAGCATATTACCGTGAAACACTGCCCTTTAGCCCTTGAACCAGCTACGCAAATCTGCCTCATTAGCCCTTGAACCAGCCACGCAAATCTGCCACCATAACCCCCTAGACTCACGGCAGCCACCAAGGAAGCAAAGTAACAGCCCCTGGCCATCTTCTCGGCTTCACACCACTTCACGCCAAACTGACCTTGAACAAGCCATATATCAGCTCACGCTTCACATGACACTCACACCAACCATGCACACGTAAACCATGAAAAGTAATAGCCCTGACCAGCCACCAAACAGTGAATAAAATCCCAGAAAAATTACCCTCAAAATCCTCCCAAAACCGTGACCAAAATGACTCAAAATAATCCAAGAGAGAGAATGAAAATTTGAGTTGAAAAACAGAGAGAAAAGGAGTGAAAAATAAAAAGAAAAATCAGAAAAGTGATGAGTGAAATAACGAGTGAAACGGCGAGAACGACGAGTCAAAACAGTGAGAAAACGGAAAAAATGGTAAACTGTAACCGCGGGTGAAAACAGTGAAAACAGTGAAAACAGCAAAAACGGTAGAAACAGCGGATCCATTGAAATGGACAAAACAACAGAAACGGTGAACCCGGACAAAACAGCGGAAACAACGGATCAGTGAGAATAGTGGGATGATAACCCTTCCGGTACCGTGGAACGCACTCCCGGACAGCGACTAAAAGGTAAGACCTGAGGGCACCTATTTTATTTATCATCATTTATTTCTTAGTTAATTTGTTTGTCTTTATTCGCATGAATTAATGAATTAAAAAGCATGTAATTTGTTTTATTTGTATGGATTAGTGAATTAAGAGGCATGTAATTTATTCGCATGAAATAATGACGTAGGGATTTTGTTTAGCTTGCATAGTCAATTCGGCATGTCGTTTGGAATTGTTCGCATGAATAACGACTTAGTATGTGATGTGATTTCGGATGAATGGAATATGTGTTCTTACTTGTGGTATATCAGATGGAAACCCGGACGTAAATTCCGTAGCCGATTCCGAATGGACGGTAGTGCGGTCTGCACTCGGGATACAATGCCACGTACCATTTAAGATACGCATATCTCGTCTCATCCGAATTTGTATTTGAGCATGTTATAGCCTTTAGGTTATTCGTTTATTATCTAAAGCATGATTTAGTTTAGTTTGTTATTTATTTGCTAAAGCATATTTAGGTTGTCCTTTATGCACGTTATTAGTTTATGATGCGTTTGGGTAATGATTTATACATGTTAATGTAATAATTCAATGTACTCGTTGTGTTATATTGCATTGGATGGAATATTTGGATGAAAGCATGTTAGATCTAAGTACCCTTGAGCATGCATGCTAAGTAGACTTGGTTAATATTACACAAATCACAACATTACAAGTGACATAAAGTAAGAGACCATTCCGAACCCAACGGTTTGAGGTCTTCTCCTGCGAGGAGTGAGTGCGGCCTTAAATCTTTGTCCCGGTTCACACCGGGTGGCGACTCCATGTTATTTCACACTTCTCAGCTAGGCCGCCAGCCTAGGACGCGTCGCCCAGCTCCTGTTGTCTACACCGTCGCCGGAAGGATTGAAGTTGGTTTCAAGGTTTGCTATTTTTGGTTCAATGTTTGCTATCTCTGGTTCGCTGTTTGCTGTTTATGGTTCCTGTTTTGCTGTTTTATGGTTGATGTTTTTTGGTTTTTCGCAGGTTACTGTTTTTGCTATTTTCTAGTTGCTATTTTTGCTGTTTTGCCTGTTGTTTTGGTTATTTTTGGGATGCTATTTTTGATGGTTTTTTTGTTGGTTTTTTGGCTGCTATTTTTGCTTGTTTTGGCTGCTATTTTTGGGGGATATTTTCTGTTGTTTTTGGGCTGTTTTTGCTAGGTTTTTTGGTTGTATTTTGGGACTGTTTTCTTCTATTTCGGTGGTGGACTGCTGGTATGTTTCGGTGTGGTTGGTTGGTGTTTTTGGTTTGGTTTTGTTGTTGTTTGTTCGGTGGAGGGTTGTTCAAGAAGAAGAGAAGAAGGTAGCCTAGGGTTTTTTTTGATGATTGCCCTCCAAGTCAAGGAAGAAAGTCCCATTTTTGTGATGATTTGGTGTCCCTTTTATAATGTTTTCAAAAGATCTCCAAATAGGGAAATAAATCACATTGATTTGGGGAATATATTATTTTGGGATACAATCTCATATATTTGATGATGAGAATATCCCAAATCTTGTTAAATTGGATGGGATCCCCAAAATCTCACTAAATTGGAAAGTGTTGATGAAGGGATTTTGGCATGTGAATTTCATGGGATTTCAAATCTTGTTAAATTGGAAAGTGTTGATGAGGGAATTTACACATGTAATTGCATGAGATTTTCTTCTTTTGGGCATGCATGGTATCTTTTTGGGCCTTGGGCGTGTGGATGCATGGGCTTTGTGTGGTGTTTGGCATGTGGATGGATTGGGCCGAGGCTAAGGGTAAGTTTGAAACAGAAACTGACTAAGCGAATATGAGGCTGGCTAGTGAGTCCGAGTCCGATGAGGGGCTAATTTTGGAGGTTTTCTTTCCTTCCGGCATTCATTTCCCGTAACTTCCGTAACTTTTCAGATAGTACCTCCATACGAGGCTCATCATCGGACTTATGCAAAAATACAGTGTCTACACATCTAATTATCAATTAAAGTTGAGAAATGTAGAATTGAGAGAATATTACTCAACAATTAGAAATCCGCCTTAGTTAGTTGTCATCAGCATTGGCATATAGGAGAGTTTGAGAGTTATGGCTGGTGGGAAAATAAGGGCACGTTGAGAATAAAATTGTGCATTCGATTAATAAAATAAGAGATTTAGTGTTGGACAATTATGACCCATAGCGTCACTATTTGTACAGATCATGGTGTTGTTGTACAAATTAACTATGTGACAAAGGAGATTGCACTCTTATCATTTGTGATTAGTTCACCAAGATGTATAAATGATAGGAGGTCCCTATGATTTGTTCCTGGATTGAGAATGATATGAGACAGTATCAGTTCACGAAGGATAAATCATTAAATATCCCTAGTCAGAGTATTATATAGATTGGACATCGATAAATACTTAAAAGACTAGTATTACACTTGTGCGCGTTGTGAGGGTACAACGACATAGTTCTCATATATTTGGGTATAGGATACTCATGCAAGTGTAATAGGAGGTTGTGTTTACCGATGGTACGGTAAACAGCTTCGCTCTGGATAGACCCCCTCAGAATTCCATTGGTAGTATGACTATGTGTCTATGGAAGTCCGAAATCAGGGTAGATGTATTTGGTCTTAACCTGAGACTTGCACCGCTAATACTTGCGACAATCAATATACTTTGGTTTTGGTCGTCCAGGGCTTTAACCGGTTTCTGTGTACGCCTCTTCTGGGTATATCAAGAATCGTAGTGTGTTGGGTGTGATGTCAAGACGGAAGTGTCACTCCAGTCATATGGAGTTGATGATCGCGCAGGGATACAGAACTGGTTCTCTAAAAAGGTTGCAACCATCGGGATAATATGACTTGGTCATGATTATCCGATATTAAAGAGACTAGTTACTCGTAATCCGATATATGCTTCGTACGAGGCAGACACTGTACCAGCCCCAGGCCTTGCATGTGATCATCCGATACTGGATCGAAATACGCAATACTATGTATACTACGCCTGATATAGATCCTTTATTCCTGTAAGGATATTTCTAGAGAATTGGGTAGGCATGACGTTTGCTAGAAGCCAACCTTGTCTTGTAAATCGGTACATAACGTAGGAGGGGAGGTACTTACGTGTTCGGATAGTCCGACGACCGAATTTACTGCCAACATATCCGGGGATCTCATGGGTCACTTCCCAAAGATTCACCAATGACGTATGACTTGCACTTTTATTAATTTGGGATTAATTAATGATGAGAGAGAAATTAATCTGGGATTAATTGCGGAGATATTTTATATGGGATAAAATATCTGTTAGAGAGAGATAACGATAATTTGGAATTAATCGATTAATTAATATATTTGATATATTAAACGAAATTGGATTTCGACGCGGAATTGAAATTAGATTTTAATTCGGGCGAACGAGTTAATTTAGAATTAATTCGTTAGCGACGTGTATAGTGACTTCGCTAGGCGTAATCATTTAATTGCGTCACAACGGAAAATTCGTTAATTTAGAATTAGTGAACCCGAGCCCTGGATTGTTTGCGAGCGCATTCGCATTTCGAATGCGAGTGCGGTACGCAAGTCACATCAAGCGCCAAATCGCAAGTCACATCAAGTGTCAAATCATGTCACTTTGAGTGATGTGACAATTGATTAATTGATTGATTGATGTAGTGGTTGGCATTTATGGCTTTAAATTGTTTGACTTTTTGAAAGCCAAAAGTGTGTATATGTTTTTTGAAAATCAATTACACATTTCATCTCTCTCTTTCCTCTCTTTGCTCACGTTTTGGAGCAACCATTTCTTCTCTCATCTCACGCCCATTTTGGGCAGTTTTTGTTCTTCTGTTTTGCTGGGCAGAACCGAAAATGAAGGGAAGCTAAGTGTGATTTTGTTGCAAAATCAAGAGTGCTAGCACACTCCGGGATCATGCGAAGGTGATAGGGAAGTCCACCCATGAGCCGGGAATCATCTCGAAAAGCTTGGAGCTTGATGGAGGACCAAAGCCGAGCCTTGGAGAGCAAAAAATAATGGGCTGTTGCAGTTCACTTCCGTGAGCAGTACAATGGCAGAAAATAGTTTTTGTTGCCTCGCGCGTCGCTCAACCGATCGATGTAAGTATTCCGCAACTCCCTCATTGTATTCGCACTTATTTTCAATGCTTGAAATGATCTTGGAATGCTTAGTTTTTTCCAACAATGGTATCAAGAGCAAGGTTAAACATGAAAATAATTTAGGGCTTAAAATTGGGTAAAATTGATTTTGAGCATGAATAATGAATTGGATGATTTAATATGCTTAATTGATGTTTTGTGGATGATTGATTGGATCAATTTGAAGAAATTTTGATTGGATCATTTTTTCCCAAATTTTGTGTTGGCCGAAAGTTAAGTAGCCCTAAATGGTCTTGGTGATTTTTTTTTGATTTTTGATCATTGGATGACTTGAATCAATTGGACATGTTGATTTAATGTTAATTTAGATTTGATTGGATTGAATTCAGAATTGATATGAAATCCCTATATTGCCGATAGTTATAACATGTGATTGGGTTTGATTTTTGTTAAATTATGTTGGACATGATTTAATATTGAGAGCATGATTAATTAGGCTAATGATGTTTTAGAAATGTTAATTGGGTAATTAATTGTGTAACACACTTTAGGTAATTAAATTAGGAATTTGGAATTTGGTAATTTAATTATTTGGGCCTATTTTGTTTAATTGGACTTTAAAGTTGTTATTGGGCTAATTGGGCTTGGTTGTACTAAGTTGGGTTTAGGCTAAATTGGTTGGATCCAATTAGGGCCCAAAACCGTTCCATAAAGCCCAAATGTGACTAATGGACATTTAAAGTTTAATTGGGCCTAATGGGCCTAAATTGATTTCTGGGCTGAGGGGTAACTCCCGGATTGGACTTTGGTTATTGGGTTCGACCCGAGTTGACCAAAAGTCCACGCCTTAAGAAATTAATTAAAAGCCCATTGGACTTTAATTGAATTGATGTTGGACGTAATCGGGCTTTGAGACCGTAACGATTAAATTTGGAATTAAGTCGTATAGGTTCGTTAATAAGTGTAGCATTTAATTTGGAATTAAATAGCGAATTAATATTAAATACAAATTGAATTGGATTTAATTATGTAGTTTAATTTAATTCGAGAATTCGTACTTTGAGTACTTATTCGCAAAATGAGTTTGTCTCAAGCAAAATCAAATCGTGTTTGA
>SKCR01025944.1:0-19607 GCA_019454045.1 Zanthoxylum bungeanum | reverse complement strand
ATGCTCACGTTCGTATGGCGTTTGTTAACGCGTTCGAACGGAAATGAGACCTGACACATGATAAGGCAAAAACATGCGCGTTCGAGTTGTGTTCGTAAACGCGTTCGAACGGGAACAGACCTGATGCATGAAATGGGACGCAATACATGAACATAAAATAAAAGGGCGCGGCGAAGTACTGCTGTAAAGGTGACCTTTTGGGGCTCTTGATCTCTCAAAGAGAGGACCTTTAGACCAACATACTAAGCCCATGCGCATCACATCACACATACAAGAATAGAACCAATCATATCAACCAAGTATGCCCGATTGAACACATCTTACATCCAATCTGAACACACATCAACCGGCGCGGCAAAGCATCGTGGTAACGGGTTTTAACCCATCCCCATAAGGGATCTTTCATTCCACTTACTAAGCCCATGCGCTTGATTGAACCATACATAAAAGATAATAATGTCAAACTAAGTATGCCCGATTGAACGTATCTCGCATCCAACCGAACACACATCAACCGGCGCGGCGAAGTAGTGTCACAAAGGTGGCCTTTTCGGCTCTTTGTCTCCCAAATGGAGGACCTTTGGACTAACTCACTAAGCCCATGCGCTTGGTTGAATCATGCATAACTAAACAACATATTGAATTCAAGTAAAGAAAACTAAATAAACAAAAGCAACACAACAAAAGAAAGATGGTGCCGTTTATCCAAGCGGTACGTGGAGTTGTGGCCCGAGTACAGATCATATTACCGTCCATTCGGAATCGGCTATGAAATTTATGTCCGGGTTTCCATCCGATATACCGCGAGAGTTGACACATC
Source organism: Zanthoxylum bungeanum (assembly GCA_019454045.1). Taxonomy (NCBI): domain Eukaryota; kingdom Viridiplantae; phylum Streptophyta; class Magnoliopsida; order Sapindales; family Rutaceae; genus Zanthoxylum; species Zanthoxylum bungeanum. The sequence continues at coordinate 18,787 of SKCR01025944.1, read as the reverse complement.
TCTCATTCATCCAATACCCACAACATACATCATACACACAACGGATACCACAAATACAGAAAATATAATCAAAATAAATGACCAGAAAATAAAATGAGAATAAGTGTGAAAGATACCCTCAGTTTAACCTTTTAAGCCGTCTCTCGGACTCGCGTTCCACGGAAATCGAAAGGGGGTAAAGCTCTCCGCAACTTTCTGGTCCACTGGTTCAACGTCCTAGCTCACTGCTTCGCTGTTTTGCTTACGGTTCGAACTCCGTTCTGCTCCTATTCGGCTTCTGTCTTGCTGCTCACTGCACGGGCCACCTGTTTTAACGTTTCCAATAAACTATTCCAAGTTTGTGTGGGTTCTTAGTGCAATTATATGTGATTATTTTTAGATTATCTATGCAGTTTTTATGTTACTGTTTTTTAAGGATTTGGGCTACTGTTTTAAGGTAATCTATGAGGTTGTTTGGGCGTGTTTTAGGATTCGGCTAAGGGTGAGTTTGGTGCTTTAGATTCGGCTATGGAGGGTGGTTGTAGGTGCTTTGATTCGACTATGGAGGGTGGTGACTTGTGGTGGTTTCTTTGTTTTCTTTCTTGTGTATGTGTGAATTGTTTTCTCTTTTGTTTAGTCTTGGGTGTGTAGAGAGAGTCTAGAGAGATTTCGAGAGAGTTTGGGTGTGAATTATATGTGTCAAAGAGAGGATGGCTTTGGTTAGGGGTTGTTTATATAGAGAAGGGTTAGGGTTGACAAGGGAAGGGATTTTGTGCATTTAATTAGGATATGATTTAGTTTTAAACAAGGAAATCAAATGATTGAGGGGGGGACAAAATATTTTATTTTAGGAAGTCAACTAATTTAACTTGGTGTATATCTTATTGAATTAGGAAGTCAAATATTTGATTGGCTTTAATTGGTTAAGATTGATTTTAATTAGGCAAATCTTTTTTTAGTTTTAGTATATAATATATTTGATTTATTTATATTAGGCATGATTTTATTTTATGTTTTATTTAATTGGTAAATGATTTAAATATTTTATTTAATGTTTAATATTTATTTATTTAATTTGGGATGTGTTTTATGGGCTTTGGGGAGCTAAATGGGCTGGGGTGTGAGGCTAGCAAGCAAAACCAGAATTACCGGCTCCGTTCGAACGCCTCCTCGCACGCGGCACGAACGTCCGCAATCTGTTTCCCGTTCGAACGAAGTAACGAACGCAGCACCAACGAAGACAGTGAGCTTGTTTATCCTGAATTTCCCCTTCCGATATCCGTTTCCCGCGGCTTTCGTGACTCAAAGGTAGTGCCTCCAAATGAGGCTCATCATCGGGTTTCACATGCGAAAATGCAATGCCTACAAGTACATTCAGCCGAAGTTCTGGAACATGTAGGACATCTTTCAAGGTCAATGTACACCCGACATTTGTCCGCAACTGAATATCACCCATTCCTACTATCCTAGAGGAACTGATATTTCTCATCTTCACTGCTCCAAAGTCTCCCGCTTTGTAGGTTGTGAAGTAATCTCTGTGAGGAGTGACGTGGTAGGATACGTGGTAGGATGCTGTAGTATCTACCACCCACTCAACATTTTGGGTTGCGTTGTGAAGGCATGTCTCTTCCTGTATGGAGCATATTGCTACATCTGCTTGGACAACGACCAGTGTCTCTCCTTCGTCATTCTTCGGCTGGTGATTGCTTTCTCTCTGCTCTCGTTGCAGTTTTCGGCAATTCTTCTTTAGGTGGCCTACAATGCCACAATGGTAGCACTTATAGGTAGGCTTCCTTCCATCTGAGGATCTACCTCTGGTTGTGCTTCTGCCTCTCTCTTCGTCTCTTCCTTGATGTCTTCCTCGAGTCTCTGTGACGAAGGCTTCTGTCTGTTCTGAGCCAACATCTTTTCTCCTGGACTCCTCATTCGACAGGGCATCTTTTACCATAGGCATGGTAACTTTACCTCATGGAGCGGAATTGCTGAGAGTAACCACCAATGTCTCACAGCTATCAGGAAGGGAACTGAGTAGTAAGAGGGCTTGTACTTCATCTCCCAGCTGCATGTCTACTGCAGACAACTGGTTCACCAGGCTCTGGAACTTGTTGGTGTGTTCCGCAACGGAAGTTCCACTCCGTAGCTTCAGGTTCACCAAACGCCTCATTAACAGGGCTTTATTCCGAGCTGCCTTGGCCTGGAACATGTCTTCCAGCTTTATCCACATCCCGTAAGCATCTGAATCCTGTGCTACGTGGTGGAAGACACTGTGACCGATCCACTGCCTAATCTGACCCAAGGTTCTGTTGTTGAGTTTATTCCAGTCATACTCCTTAACAGACTCTGGTTTCACTCCCTTCAACTCGATGACATCAAACAAATCTTTACAGTGCAAGAAATCTATCATCCGAGGTCTCCAGAGGGAGTAATTAGTGGCAGCCAGTTTAATCATTGCACCAGAATGAGAATCTTCCATCTTCATTTTAAGTTTTAAAGTTTAAAATGAGAATACACTAAAATCGGGTCTGAATTTCAAAAATCGGAGGTCACCGTTACGTCCGAAACGGTCGAAAATGGTGGAATAGACACTTCTTTGGTCTAAATCCGACACAGGGGCTGATTTGTAAATTCTTAAAAGTTCTGGGGCAAAACTGTAAAATTCAAAACTTCAGGGGGCTAAATGAAATTTACCAGGCTACTGACATGGCGATGACGTGGCACTGCTGACGTGGCAGGTGTGACCGGTTGCTGACATGGCAGCTGACGTGGCGGATGACGTGTCTGCTGACTGGCCACTGACTGTGCGCTGACTGGGCGTGACGTGGCGGTGACGTGGCAGCCATGAGGATCGTCTTCAACCTTCAGCGCGCGTGAGGCGCGTGTCTGCGAGTGGCGGCGCGTGGGAGGTCTCTGCCTGGCGCGTGCGGAGGTTGTGGACGTCGGTTCTGTCGCCGGAAAATACCACCGTGCTCGTCTCGACGTGAACTAGCTGATGGTACCCTCAAAATGAATTTTTGACAACTTTTCAGGAACTCGAATTTTCCGAACCAAACTCCGTTCTTCGGTTTTTCGATCCCAATGAAGAACCAAAGCTCTGATACCACTTGTTGTGATTCACCGATCACTTTAGAGTGTATTTGAGGAAAAACCGAATTGTAATTTTATTACTACAAGAATAAAATTCAAGTTTACAACTAGAAACTTAACAAAAAACCTCACACACTCTCAAGCTCTCTACTTGGAGCTTACACACACTTTGGGATAATTATACAATGGGTGAATGGCTCATTTTATAGGTTTAGAAAACGTGTGCACTGTTTACTTGGTTGCCAGCTACACACGTTTTCTTTTCTTTCTCCAGCTTGCAGGCCAACTTGTTGCACACAGCTTGCAACAACTCTTGAAGCTTGTTGCCAGCTTCCTTTGCTTTCAGCGCAGCTTCCTGGCAGCCAACAATATATATATATATGTAAAATGTGAAGCCTTTATCCAGCCGTTGGATGAGAGACACGTGGCGCAATCTCTTCCGTTATTTTAATTACATACTTTTGGTCATCATATATAAATGATGCTAGGGTTTGAGAAAGATATAGATTTTGTTAATTGCTTCTCAGATTTCTCCTATTATTGTTTGGCTAATTGTTGAGTCATATTCCTAATCCAAGTTTGTGTGATCTTCAATTGAGAGTTGAGATTGACACTATTAGATATTATGGTTTATCTTGTGATATTTTTTTTTTTAATTTGGGGAAATTGTTGATTGTAAGCTACTTCAAGATTCTTGTGTAATCTTGTTATTGATTAGTGCAGTGAGCTCCTTATTCCGGAGTTTAACGTGGATGTAGTCTGAAGTTGATTCAGGCGAACCACGGTAAAAATCGCTTGTTCTTGGTGTGGTTGATTACTGTTGTTGGTTTCTGTTATTGTTAATTGGTTTGGGCGTTCGATTTGTACTCCAAGATTTTTGAAGCTGGGCGTAAAAGATTCATTACAGTGGTATCAGAGCAAGGTTAATAATCAGAAAGCAAGAAACCAAAAGGGAACCGACATCTATCAAGATCCAGAGCCGCTTGATCAAGATCTGTAGTTGCCGAACTGATCCCTGAGGTGTTGACGAACTGATCTTACCGATTAGGGTTTCGAATCAAAAACACCAAACCGATCGAACAATATATCTGCTGAGTGGAGGAAAGAGCCGATCAAAACCATAGAATCTGTTAGGATTGTGCCGATTAAAACACTGCTGTTGGCGATTCACCCCTGCGCAACTGAAGATCAGACCCGTGAGGGAATCGCCGATCAAGATCCCTGTTGCAGCAACCAGTCGCTTCCGATTAAGACTCCAGGGCTGCCGACTTAAGACCAAGACTCAAGATCAAAACTGACCGACAATCAAGATCCGGGTTTTGGAAGACCAAGCCTCTGAGTACTGAGAGTGTCGTCGAACCAATCTGTGCAGCGGCCTGAGATTTGAGTTGCCAATTAAAATTGCAGTGACTGACCAAGATACAAAGTAACAGGGCAGAGTTGCAGTGACCAAGAGAGGTGCCGAATTAGGGCTCTTAGCAACATAACACAACCCATGTTTCCGAGTTCACTGTCCAAGTACAGTGCTGCCGAAATCAAGACATTGAGTTGCTAATCTGAGATCTGTTGAGAGGAAATCAAATTCTTAGTTCCCGAATTGAGGGTCAGAGTTAAAACAAAATGTCGACAATCAAACTCGACATTGGCATCTTTGATGGAAAATGGGATTTTACCACTTGGAAAAAGAAAATGAGAGTATTGATGTCCCACCATAAGGTGGTATTGGCGTTGGAACCCGACCCAGAAAAATGGCCAAAGATGGAAAAGGATGCGAAGGCTGAAATTATAGAAGAAGCATACAACTTGATTTTCCTTCACCTTGGCGACTCGGTGATAAGGAAGGTCGACGTAATGGACACATCTATCCAACTCTGGGGTAAACTCGAATCTCTTTATTCTTTTATTTCTGCTCCAAATTTAGTTTTCTTGAAGGGAAATTTGTTTAACTACAAGATAGACACAAATAAGTCTATAGATGATAACCTCGATGAATTCACGAAAATGACTCAAATCCTTAAAGGAACTGACCAAGCTTTAGGAGATTCTAGTGAAGCTACGATTCTTTTAAATTCTCTACCCAAAGAATATAGTGTCGTTAAGAACTTTCTTCAGTACAATGGAGTTGTACCTAGGCTAGACTTGGTAATATCTGGGATAAGGGCTAGAGAACTAGAACTTATAACCAGTAGAAGAGGTGGCGCGAACCTATTCGTGAAAGGCAAAAATGACATGAAATATAATGGACAGACTCATAACCACCTTAATAATCAAGAATCGAAAGGGAAGAAAAAGAATAAACATGATAAGAATAAGAACAATGAAAAGAAGTGTTATCACTGTGCGAAGGTGGGACACCTTAAAAGGAATTGTTATAAATTCATTAGGGAACAGAAAAATGAAGGCAGCGCTACTGTGGCTGCCGAAAAGGGGTCGATTTTCCTATCTGAGGCATTGGATGTGTCTAGTGATCACATTAGCAGAGAATGGATTATGGACTCAGGGTGTTCCTTTCACATGAGTCCGTATAGGGATTGGTTTATCAACTTTAGAAATTTTGACCAAGGGACAGTGTATATGGGTAATGACAATACTTATAGAATACAGAGAATTGGGGACATAACGCTCAAGCTCCATGATGGTAAAATTAGGAACCTTACTGATGTTAGATATGTACATGATTTAAAACGAAACTTGATATCACTAGGAACTATAGATGAATTAGGTTTTACATATAAAGCTCACTAAGGAAAAATGCACATATCTAAGGGTAACAAACTAATCATAACTGGTATAAAAAGAAACGGACTGTATGTTCTAAATGGACAACATGTATTCTCAGAAAAACCCATTTATGCTCTAACTTCTAATGTTGATATGACTAATATTTGGCACTTGAGACTTGGCCATATAGGCCAGAAAGGCATGCAGGTACTCAGCAAGCAGGGACAATTTGGAAAGGACCAGTTGAAGCCACTAGAGTTTTGTGAGATCTGTGTGTTGGGCAAACAGCACAGACAGAGCTTCCAAACTGGAATTCACTTGTCAAAAGCCAGTCTGAAGTATCTACACTGTGATCTATGGGGACCAGCCAAGGTCCAGACACATGGGGGTAAAAAATACTTTATCTCTATTGTTGATGACTACAGTAGGAAGGTATGGACATTCTTACTAAAATCAAAGGATGAAACTTTAGTAAAATTTAAAGAATTGAAAGTTTTAGTAGAAAATCAAACTAGTAACAAAGTGAAAGTCTTGAGAACTGATAATGGCTTAGAATTTTGTAATACTGATTTTGATCAATATTGTACTAGTGAGGGTATCCTGAGACATAAGACTGTGAGACACACCCCTCAACAAAATGGAGTTTTGGAAAGAATGAATATAACCATATTAGAAAAGATCAGATGTCTTTTATTTTCTTCCGAACTTCCGAGGCTCTTTTGGGGTGAGGCCCTCAATACTGCGACTCATCTAGTTAATCTTAGCCCTAATAGTTCAGTCCAATTTAAGACCCCAGAAGAAATCTGGTCTGGTAGAACACAAAAGCTTGCCCACCTTAGAGTGTTTGGCTGTGAAGCTTATGCTCACCAGTCCATAGGTAAAATTGAACCGAAGTCACTTAAGTGTGTTTTCTTAGGATATCAAGAAGGGACAAAAGGGTATAGGTTATGGGAAATAGAGTCAACTGGAGTCAAAATTATAGTTAGTAGGGACATTATATTCAATGAACTTTGTTTTCCATGTAAATCTACTAACAAGAATGCATGTGCCTTAGAAAAAGATCTAGCAGATTTTGATCTTGCAGGTGGAGCCAGGCACATCAAGGACCACTGATCAAGTTGGTGACAGGCCAGACACATAGACATCTGAGGACACCCAGCCTATGAGTAATAATCCGGAGGAAAACATAAATGAAGTGTTGAGATACAAGAACAAAGTGAGAAGGACACAATGGATCAAAATCAGCTGAATGAATCATATGAGCATCACGATGAAACACCATAAGACACATTGGCAAACTACCAGCTAGCAAGAGACAGAAGTATGAGGCATGTAAGACCTCCTACCATGTATGATTACTCAACTAATGATTTGTATTTCTGTGCATTAATATCAAGTCATGAAATAAATGGAATAGAGTCCGCTAGCTTAGGAGAGGCATTAAAGTCTACCCATAAACTTGAATGGGATGCGGCCATGAAAGAAGAGATGTATTCTCTTAGAAAAAACCAAACTTGGACTTTAGTTCCTAAACCTAAAAACCAGAAGTTGGTTGAGTGTAAGTGGTTGTTTAAGGTCAAAGAATGACTACTGCCTAGTGACCCTGTTAGGTTTAAAGCCAGACTTGTAGCAAAAGGATTTACTCAACGGGAAGGGGTTGACTATAATGAAATTTTCTCACATGTAGTTAAATTTAAGACTATTAGAATGATGTTAGCTCTAGTAGTTCAGTATAACCTCGAATTGTTAGTAGTTCAGTATAACCTCGAATTTGAACAATTGGATGTAAAAATTGCCTTTCTACATGGAGAATTAGAAGAGAAAATTTATATGTCTCAGCCTGCAGGTTTTATAGATAAAAATCATCCTGAGTATGTTTTTCTGCTCAATAAATCCTTATATGGTCTTTAAACAGTCACTTAGGTAATTGTACAAAAGGTTTGACACATTTGTGCTTAGTATTAGATTCGTAAGAAGTAAATATGATAGTTGCTTCTATTTCATGCTTCATGATAAATGTCCTGTATATTTGTTATTGTATGTTGATGACATGCTTCTAATCTTTGAATCAATGAATGTTATTAACAATCTTAAGAAGCAGTTGAATAGTGAATTTGACATGAAAGACCTAGGTAGTGCAAAGAGAATCCTAGGTATGACCATTGATAGAGATAGAAGTAAAAATTGCCTTAAAATACATCAGTCCACATATTTGCAAAATGTAGCATCTAGATTTGGGGTAAGTGGTTGTAAACCTATTAGTCAGCCTCTTGCGAGTCATTTTATTTTATCTAAATCCCAAAGCCCTGCTAATAAGTCTGAGATGATTAAAATGGAAAATGTACCCTATGCAAATGCTATAGGTTCTGTTATGTATGCCATGATTAGTACTATACCTGATTTGTCATATGTTGTATCTTTATTGAGTAGATTTATGTCAAATCTGGGTAGTGCACACTGGAGTGCTTTACAATGGTTATTAAGATACTTAAATACTATTGTTGATTATGGTTTATGCTTTAACAAATCTAACGCTTTAGACTTGGTAGGGTATGTGGATTCTGATTTTGCAGATGACAGAGACTCAAGAAAGTCAACTACAGCTTACTATTTCACTCTTGGTGGAAATTGCATCAGCTGGAAGTCGAGTCTGCAACCGTTAGTTACACTTTCAACTACTGAAGCTGAATATATAGCCATAACCGATGTGTTCAAGGAAGCCATTTGGATTCAGGGTATCTTAACCGAATACAACAACTGAGAGGTAAGACAGTTGTTTATTCTGACAGTCAGAGTGCAATACATTTGAGCAAAAATCCAGTACATCATGAGAGAACTAAGCATGTTGATGTAAAGTACAATTTTGTGAGAGAAGTCATCACAAGTGGTAAGATTGAGATCAAGAAGATCCCAACTGAAGATAACCCATCTGATATGGGGACAAAAATTGTGACTGCTACCAAACTCTCCCAATGCATGAAGTTGTTGCATGTGGGGGTTGGCTGACCTTGCAGCCGACATGAACAATGATGGAAGTAAGTGAGTTTACCGTGCTAGCTTGGCCCTAATGTATTCTAGTATATGGTTGGGAGTGATGGGTGTTTTTGGTTTCAAGGTGGAGATTGTAAAATGTGAAGCCTTTATCCAGCCGTTAGATGAGGGACACGTGGCGCAATCTCTGTCGTTGCTTTAATTACATAATTTTGCTCATCATATATAAAGGATGCTAGGGTTTGAGAAATATATTGATTTTGTTAATTGCTTCTCAGATTTCTCCTATTATTGTTTGGCTAATTGTTGAGCCATATTCCTAATCCAAGTTTGTGTGATCTTCAATTGGGAGTTGAGATTGACACTATTAGAGATTAGGGTTTATCTTGTGAAAGTTTTTTTTTTTTAATTTGGGGAAATTGTTGATTGTAAGCTACTTCAATATTCTTGTGTAATCTTGTTATTGATTAGTGCAGTGAATTCCTTATTCCGGAGTTCAACATGGATGTAGTCTAAAGTTGATTCAGGCGAACCACGGTAAAAATCGCTTGTTCTTGGTGTGGTTGATTACTGTTGTTGGTTTCTGTTATTGTTAATTGGTTTGGGCGTTCAATTTGTACTCCAAGATTTTTGAAGCTGGGCGTAAAAGATTCATTACAATATATATATATATATATAATAAAATCACAGTCCAATATGCATGCAACTATTTTTTAACACACCAATTTCAGCAACACATGGTCAAATATGGTGTTTTAATATTTTTTTTTAATTTATTCAAATTAATATCATTATTAACAATGTCTCAATATGTGCTCCATAAATGGATTTTAGCAAATAAATATTAGCTGAATTTAGTTGACTGTTAGGTGAAATTATTGGCACAACACGATGTTCAAATCCACTGATTTTGATTTTCAAAATTTGCTAATTTTAAAAAACCAAACATTTTTGAAATGTAATTAAAATCTATATTATAAATCAGTGTGAGAGGAAAGAAAATGTAACGGATGGTTAAAATTAAGAGAGATAATGTATTTAAATGCTATCTTTATGTGGTTTAATTGGAGGCTCAGATCATTTCATTATAATCTAATAGCTGATAAAGAATCATTTCATTATAGAATTTATATAAAAATGAAAAATGAAAACTACCAAATAAATTAAAAAATAAAATCATTTATTAATAGAAAATGAAAACTACCAATAAATTAAAGCACAAAATCATTTCATTATAAATAAATTAAATAACAAAATCTTAATCTCTCTGTAAATTATGTAATATCGTGTCATAGGCATAGGCACACACTAGTCTATATTATAAAGCACAATGGTGTGGATGAAAGAGAAGACAACCAATGATTAGGATTAAGAGAGATAATGTATTCAAATGCTATCTTTATGTGGCTTAATTGACAACTCATATCATTTTATTATAATCTAATATTTGATAAAGAATTATTTCATTATAGAATATCTATAAAATTGATAATTATAGTTTAACAAATAAATCAAATAACAAAATCATTTTCATTATAAAATCTCTATGAATATATCAATTGTAGATTACCACATAAATTAAATAACAGAATTTTAAAATCTGTCTAAAAATAATAATGATAGATCATGCGATAAATTCTTTAATATAATGAAACAGACAATATCTAGTTTGTTTATAAAATGGAAAAAATCAAATAACTAACATGATTTAAATGGAAAGTATTGAGTATACAAATTGCTAGCAATGATGCTTGAAAGTTGAAACCACAAAAACTAAAATCACTTTTAGTTAAAAAGCAGTTTCAAAGTGCTTTTGTGTGTACACGTACAAAAACAACAGCAACAACAAAAGACTTGCGTCTTTGTTTTCTTCTCCATATAGTTAAAAAGAGAGAAGCACAAGGCAACAAAAGCTCTTTTTCAGTATGGATCATTGCAGAAAAAAATCTATCACAAGATTTTCTCTCTAGAATTCTCAGCTCAATATTTTATCATAGGAACTGTGTCAGATTCCGGCATCCGACGTCAGCTTTCCGGCTACTGTGTGATCTGAGCTGCCCGGCCCGCTGCTGATCTTGCTTTAATTGTTTCTTCATCGGAGGTCTTGCATGCATATATATGCCTTTTTTTAATTTGTTTGTTTGAGTTTTGGGTAAAAGGTTTCTTGTTTGGTTTATGAGAAAGTTGACAAGAATTTAAGGGAAATGAAAAGAATGTTTGATGTGCTTTGTTTAGTTTGTTACGTCGTGAGTGGAAAAAACTCAATTGAGTTTTTTTTCTCTCTCTCTCTTTTGGGTGAAAAGTTTATTTTCTCTTTGTTTTGTTATGGTTTCCAAGAAAGTTTTGGGAGAATAACAACTAGAAAACGAAAATTTCTAAAAACCTAAACTTGTTTAAAAAATGATTTAAATTTGACGTTATTTTTTTTTAATGTTTCAAATGTTAAATACCAAAGATTTTTTTCTGCTGAAATATAGAACATTGCTTTGATTCTTCTTTTTTTTTGAAAACGTGGGAAACCGCGGCCAAACCACCTGCGTTCAAGTGAAGGAGTTAAAACCTCAAACTCTTATAAGAAATACCAAACCCAAGACTGACAATCAATTAGGCATTTGTTACCAAATTACATCCTTGAGAGGCTTTGATTCTTGATATGCTAATACTTATCTGGAGCTTCTGATTTGTACTCCTTTGTTTTCTCGGGAAACAAACAAAAGGGTCACCTTCAGTTTGGTTGCTGATTACAAGGAGAGAAATTAGATGAGAATAAACTTATAAAATTCATGCTACTTTTTTTTTTTTTCCTGAGGAACCAAACAGTTCATAGGCTGCTAAGTTTAATATTTTTTTTTATTGAGGTATTGGAATTCCATGACAGATAAATATTCTCTGTTTCAGATTCATGGCCTTTTGATTTTTAGTTTTATTTTATTTTACTAAATTCTGTTTCACATTCACAGTTTCTTGTTTTTACTCTTTATTAAATTGAAATATTCTTGACTTTCTGAGTAGGATCATGTCTTTTACTACTGTCACAGCATCACTCAATTTGATATGCTTTAAATATGTGCTGGGAAAGAATTTGTGAGAGAATAAGAAGAATATTGAAATCCTCCTTTCTTACGAATCTCGATGCATTTCCTTTCAAGTTAAGTTTTAGATTGTGTGTGATTGTTGTTTGTATTTTCAATGTGCAGATTTTGAGTCTAGACATAAAAGGGAAAGGAGCTCACATTGATATATAGTGGTCTGTTTGTGTTGTGGGGGACTGAGTTTTGAGGAAATGGGGCATTTCTCCTCCATGTTTAATGGATTGGCGAGGTCGTTTTCTCTCAGGAAAGGGAAGAATTCTGAGAGTTATTGCAACGGGAAAGGAGCTGCAGATGCAATGGCTAAAGAAGCCGAAAGGAATGATATGATTTTAAAGTCTTCTGGTTTTGTAAATGTTGATGGTTCCAATAACTTCGCCGCAGTTTGCTCCAAGAGAGGCAACAAAGGAGTAAATCAAGATTGTGCCGTTGTCTGGGAGGTATGCAAAAAAGATCACTCTTGTGCTTTTTTTGTGTTCTCTTGACAATTATGTAATCATAAGCTTCATGTGATTGCCAAGTTGTGGGCAAAATGCTGGTTCTTGTTTAAATTTAATTGACAAATATGCTTTTATTTTCTCCGTTTTGGAGCAGGAATTTGGGTGCCAAGCTGACATGATGTTCTGTGGGATATTTGATGGGCATGGTCCATGGGGTCACTTTGTGGCCAAAAAGGTCCGAGAATCAATGCCTTCATCGTTACTTTGCAATTGGCAAGAGGCTCTTGCTGAAGCTTATCTTCTCCAGGATATTGACTTGGATTCAGATAAAAAGCATCATAGATTCAACATATGGAAGCATTCTTATATTAAGACTTGTGCTGCTGTTGATCAAGAGCTCGAGCAGCATCGAAAAATTGATACGTTTTACAGCGGAACCACTGCTTTGACAATTGTCAGACAGGTAATGGAAAATATTTAACCTGTCACTTGTATCTTATGCCACGTTCATTAGAATTGACAAGCTGTTTCTGTTTCACCAGGGTGAGTTCATCATTGTTGCTAATGTTGGTGACTCACGGGCAGTATTAGCCACCACTTCTGATGATGGAAGCTTGGTTCCAGTTCAGCTGACAGTCGATTTCAAGCCCAACTTACCTCGTTAGTATCTCTCCCACTCTCGCTCTCAAAAGGTAATCATCGTCACGAGTTGTTTACATATTTTTTGATTGCGTTTACAGAGGAAGCTGAGAGGATAATTCAATGCAAGGGACGCATTTTCTGTTTAGAAGATGAGCCAGGAGTGCACAGAATCTGGCTTCTGGATGAGGAATGTCCGGGGCTGGCAATGTCTAGAGCCTTTGGTGATTATTGTGTAAAGGATTATGGACTCATTTCTGTGCCTGAAGTGACACAAAGGCATATAAGCATGAGGGACCAATTTGTAGTGCTTGCAACTGATGGGGTATGCAATTTTGCATGATGCATCACCTGTGTTTTCATCATTCCATGTTATTTTTGTTTACAAAACATTGTAACAAGTAAGATGAAACATATAATCGGGTTTTTATTCTTCAGGTATGGGATGTAATCTCTAATCAAGAAGCAGTTCAAATTGTATCTTCAACACCAGACAGAGCAAAATCGGCTAAGCGTCTGGTTGAGTGTGCTGTACATGCATGGAAACGCAAGAGGAAGGGAATTGCAATGGATTGGATGTATTTTCATCAGCATTTGTCTCTTCTTTCACTCACAACATCTATCCCAGCAAGTTCATGCTGTGCAACTGCAACTCCAAAATAGTAATGAAAATGAGCAAGTAACTCGCTCCTTGATCATCATTTCTCATATATATTGTACCTTTCTCAATGTAGTTGTTTAGAAATTGTTCACTGCAAGTGCATATTCAATTGCTTTTTCTTCATTAATCCCTTGATCAGCCACTAATAATAGCATGAACTTAGTCCAACTAGTTGGCCGTTTAGGATTCAAGAGCAAGGGATTGATAATGAAGGTCTTTTGGATTCTCATGATGATTCTTTAAGCTAGATTAAGACTGTTTAAAACGGGATGCAACAAAAAGAATAAACATGAAATCAAAGGCTTACCTGGATGATAATTCAGTCTCTATCAGAAGGGAGTTCGATCGAGCTAGTCAATTCTTTTTATCAAACCTTGACTGCCCATTTAATCCTTTTTTGTATCACTCATTTTCTTATTTCTAGATTGAAGAATCACTGAGAAGCAAATGTTAAAGTTGCTCAATGATTTTCTGTAGCAGGTTTTCCATTATAGAATGCATTTCAAGATATTTTTGATTAGCTAACAGGAACCGATGTACATTGATAGAAGTTTGCAGTTCTGTACGGACCAACTGCTGCAGTTTTCCAAAAACATGAGCAAACAAGGCAACTCAATTTTGTGATACAGCTATTTATAGATTGTCTTACACCTAACTCAACTCAGCTCAACAGAGCTTTAATTGAATGAAAATCGTCTATATACCCATCGATTGAACATCCAAACTTGAGCAGAATCTTCGATCAGAGCTCCCAGTTTTGACAAAGACAGTGAACCTTGGCAAGAGCAGCCATATAATCATCTGACCTCAAAAAATAAGAAATGTACATGAGAAATAATTTTGTGTATAATTGAGTTACTACTCTGTTACTTTATAGGTTGGACATACATAATCATGGTGATTTTTTTTTTTTTTTGGGATCCTGGTTTTCATACTTTTACAATAATCATTTCCTCAATCCCAATATCTTCCTTTCTGCGGATGTGCATTGGTTTGTTTGCTAAAGATGTTATCTTTATTTCACTAATATCATTCATCTGCAGTCATGATATAATCTGCCCGTTGATGTCATCTTTATTTTTTGAATTGATGAGTCGGCATTCATAATAAATTTTGTTCTGTTTTGCCTTTCATGAAATGGACTTCTTCCTCTCAATAGGGGTGTGATTTGGTTACTTAAGGTTTATAGTTTGATTGTTCAAGTCATGGGTTTGAATGCAGTGGTGCACTTCTTATAAGAGTTCAGAATAGTCGGAAATTTTACACACTCTATTTAAACCCGAATCGGGTATTTCAACAACAGGATTTCCAATATTTTTTTTTAAAAAAAATTTGGGTTTATTCTTTTCCTAGCTTTTTGTTTCAACTGCACTAACCGATACGTCAAATAAATTACGCATGACTTATGTTTGAGGAGATGTTGGGCTAGTTAGAGTTCGGTTTCTTTGGACTGTAATTTTGATTTGGAATTCAAACTATTTGGATGATTAAATTATATGTGATAATATTACCTTAAAGTTGGAAATCGAATGATTCTGTTGCGCTTCTTTGTCGAAAATTATATCATGTGCCGGGTGTATATGTCATCTCTCTCACATATGCCACCTGCTGTGAGAGATATGACATATACATCCAGCACATGATATACCACCTCAGTTTGTGTGAGATTGTATTGAGTATATATGTAAGGGTGAGCTTTAGAGACTGCATTTGTGTGTCGTTGACTAGTCGCGGTTTGTTTTTTCGGGGGGAAATTCATAGGATGTGACCCTCGTCGTACTCTTCTTTTGCTTGATTGATTTTTTTTTTTTTAAAGGGAAGTATCATTTGTCTTTAACCTCCATTATAGATAAGGTACTTGATTTCTGCTGGAAAGGAATCCAATCATACAATAGTTTCAATATTTTTGATCGCTAACTTAGCTAAGGAATGAGCATCAACATTACAATTTTTGGAAATATGAGAACATCTAAATCCTCGAAAATATCTGCATATTTAACCAATTTCAGAAATTACCCAAAACATTTTTATAATGTTGCTACATCTGTTGTTAATCAGATCCACAACTCCTTGAGCATCTGATTCCACAACAATCGAATTCAGTCCTACATGTTCCGCTAGGTTCATGCCACATCTTACTGCCTCGGCTTCATCATAAAGGACATCTCCACAAAATTTCGACACTTTAATGGCTGCCGCTACAATTATACCATTCCAGTCTCTAATAATAGCTCACAACCCAGACAACTCATTCTTTAAATTGGTAGTTGCATCAACATTTATCTTATACCACCCAAAGTCCCATACATATGGGGTTCCAAGACTTCTTGGTAGCCCCATTTCATCTTGTGTTGTAGCCTGTGTCCAGACATATTACCCTTCTATATGAGTATATCAAAGCTTCTGCCCTTGCAACTACCTCTAAGGTCCTTCCAATTTTCCTTCAAAAATTCTTTTATTTTTGGCTTGCCAGATTGCCCAAAATATTGCAGCCATCATTTCAAAATCTGTTATGCTATGATTTATGGCCAGTCGATCAATACAGTCCAAATATCTTGTATACTCTGATCGAAAGGAGTAATTTTCCAAACTTTCTTTGCTATTTTGCACGTTATGAGCACATGATCAATGCTCTCTATTACAAATTTTCAAGACAGACAGATCGGATCTTGCAGGATCTTCTTCTTCCACAAGTTCGCAGAAGATGGCAATATACTTTTGGCAGCTCTCCACATGAAATTTTTTATCTTTTATGGGATGTTAAGATTCCAAATGATGCTCCACTGATTACTAGCTGATGCAGATTCGGTAAGAAGGTCTGGGTGCTTCAACTTCAGAGCTATCTGATAACCACTATTAACTAGATATTGGCTTTTCTTATCATAGTGTCAAATAATGTGATCTAGTCTTGGTCTCTTAGGAAGATGAATCTCTAGAATTGCTTCTACATCAATCTCCTTAAACCTTTCCTTTTTCAGTTTTTCATTCCATTTGTTTCATGCCACTATCAGTTCAACAATTGTTGCATCTTGGGGTAAATATGGCTACAATATTGGTATGAAAGTTGAAGGCTTAGGGATCCAATTGTCCTTATTAATCGTCACTTGACTGCCATTCCCAATTCTCCATCTGCATCCCTTATTAAGAACTTGTCGTCCCCACACTATACTCCTCCAAACAAAAGAAGGGTTAGAGTCAATCTTTGCATTCATGAAGTCAGAGTGTTTATAGTATCTTGCCTTTAAGACCCAAGCCACTAGAGATTCTGACTCTTCATCCATGTTTTGCCACTTGTGCTTGATTAAAAGGAAGTAGTTCCCTAAAGCCAAGACCTCCTATATTTTTTGTTTGACTTAGACTCTCCCACCTTACCCAATGTATGCTTTAATAAGAATTTCATTTCCATCACTCGAGAAAAATTTTTGCTACCAACCAGTAATCTTGTTGAGAACTCTAAGTTTGATATCATTGAAGAAACTTTTCTTCCTCCTTCCAATCATAGATGATAATCTCAGGTATTTCTCGTGCTTCGACACTACCTTAAGTTGAACATTATTTGTGATTGCTTCCTTAAGGCTCGCCTGAGTGTTACCGCTGAAAAACATTGAAGACTTATCATAATTAATTAATTAATTAATTAAATCTGGATCAAAACTATAATTTTGCTTGATTGATTTGGATCAAATTATTCGTTTATTTTTGTTGATTTATTCTCCGCATGCATTCACACCATGGTGATTTCCTTTAGGATACGTTGATTTTGTGGCACCATCCCTTTGATTATGTTGGTTCTGTCTACGCACAAGGTCTATCCTTTGCAAGCCAGAAACTTTATTTGGTTTAACTGCTAAAAATAGCCCCTTAGTTACAGTAAATTATGGATTGATTGATTAATTTTGGATTGGTTTAACTGCTAATAATAGCCCCTTAGTTTAGCTTAAAATGGAAATTGATGGCATGAGTGAGTACGTGTTGAATATTGAATATTGTTATTGATTGATCTTCGTTTTATTTGTTGTTGATTGAATATTGAATATTGAATTTGAATAGAATGACTGCTTGAGATATTCTTTGTTGATTGAATATTATTTTATTAGTCCTCTTTTTATTAAATTTTGAATACTATTTATTGTTAATTTGTTCGTTAAGTTTGGAGCCCCGACTTTTATAATTTTATTTGTTATTTAGAGACTTATTTGTTACCCTTGAAACTATATGTATAATCCTACCATATTATCGAATAGTTAGTGAAATCTTAAGATTTTATAATTCGATTTTAGGTAGAAAATTGATTTACATGGAAGTCTCTAATATATTCTTATTCATATATCTCCCATATTAGGAAACAGATTCATGTCTCTCTCTCTCTCTCTCTCATATTTTATTAATTAACCCAATTCCGACGATTCGTAAAAAGTCGCGGTCTCAAACAAAACGACGTCGCAGGCGGCACTATTCCGACGATTCTCATTCGTCCCAATCTGATTCCTCAAGGTTCTATAATTTTCTTTAGCGTTATTGGGTTTTTTTTTTTGTGCCATGACTTGGAAGTTGATAATTGTTCTTAGAATTTGATGGGTACTTCATATATTTGTTCAAAATTTATAATTTTCTTTTAACGTAAAGTTTTTTTCTTAATTTTTTTATTTGAGTTTTGTGTTCTGCTTAAATTGTGTAGCTCGAAAAACTGATATTTGTAGCTTACTACTTGATGGGCTACTTCATATATTGTGTTTTGGAGGACAGATTCATATATATATATATATATATATCTATGTCTCTAAAATTATTAATTAACCCAATTCACTCTCTCTTCAAACGAAACAGATTCTATTCTTACAAATCCATAAACCGATCAATGGAGGACGGCGAGGCCAGGATTCTAAAATTGAAGTGCAATGAGTGCGACAACGTTGGCTTTGAGTGCGCATCCGACGGCTTTTATTATTGCACGAATTGCAATTCCCGGGACGATGAAATTGTCGATACCGGCGTTGCCGATGAAGACTTCATGGCTACCGGTGCTGGCACCGGTACTGCCCTCTACCAAGCCAGCCACACTCGCCACGTCACCAAATCCCGCCCTGCCAATCACTTCGTCCCCCTCTCTCAACAATCCTCGTTCTGGACTCCGCTATTCGACGAACCAATCACCGCCACAGATGAAAACGATCTAGATTCGA
>SKCR01025943.1:0-24913 GCA_019454045.1 Zanthoxylum bungeanum | reverse complement strand
ACAGTTTCCAAATTTAGGTACGCACCCGAGGGTAGTTCCTAAACTTAGGTATCTACGGTTGAAACAGCGACTTTCGTCCCGTTTCCAATTCGCAGATTAATCTCAATTGAAGTCGGTATCCTGCTCATAGCAGATTCTGAACATCAATATATATATTTCACACTAAGTATCTAAAATCCAACTTTAATACTAGTAGTGAATATATTTATGACAAACACATTTGAAGTCGGAGCCTTGCTCGTTCTTCAATTCCTTCATGTCTGCTTTATCCAAACAGCAGTCACGCTTCCGCAATCCCGTTTGTCACAATTTAGGCAGACATTTTGGGATATGTCTTTTATCTTTCTAAAAGATTATAATGATTTTGCCTTTGCCCTTTTCATATTCCAGTAGCCTTTGGCCAAACCTCGGGTTTCTAGAATATCGAAGTAAGGTGCGCCTTACGGTACTTGCCTTATTGCAAATTTTGACTTTGTCTCCTTGAGAATAGTCATGAACTCTCCAAGAGTTTACTATTGCAATTTTAGTACTTCTAAGATTCCAAGGATAGATTCTTTGAAGATCCTTCAATTTCATTATCATACTTTAAGGATCTAATCCTTATTTCTGATTAAGAAATTAAGAATTTACTGCGACAAGCTTAATGGATTAAGCACTAAAGTTATCATTACATTAATCTTCCAAAGATTATGCTCTACTATTTGCTTAACTCCGGGCTTAGGCATAATATGTTATTTTTTCAAATAAAGTAACTTATTATTTTCCAGGACCATCCTGAAATTTAATTCCCAATTTGAAAAATTGAACCATTTAAATACATTTTCCTTAGGATTATGTTTTAAATGTCAATCTTTCAATTTCTATCTTGATTCTAATAGTCCAACTATTTAATCAAAGATTTCGGTACTATTTATTATAATGATTACAATAGTCCAACTATTTAATCAACTACAATTTAATAATTAAATCAATTATATTGATTACTATAATCCAATTATAAAATCAACTATAAATGAATAGTTTGAATATAGTCCAACTATTTATTAAAACAACATTTAAATATTAGTCCAACTAACATTTAATTCATTTGACGAATGATATTTGTTTGAGCGCGTATGGCAAGTAATTAAACGAATATTGCAAATCTATTCTTGCCTCCCACTATTTTTCGGCGAGCCTCTAACCTTTGTCGAGTACTCGGGAAACCGTGTTTCCTAGTGGGCTAGGATCCTGTTAAATATCACACAATCTTGACTTTGGCCAACAAATTGTATGATAATTAACTAGTAGATCTCTAAGATCGATTGGATCCAATCCAATTCCTAGATCCGGTAGGGGGACATCCAAGTCTGAAACATATATCTTATATATGCCAATACATCCAATGTATTACCTAACATTTTTCCTCTGAATCAACTAAGCCTTGGCTTTGGCACAACAAACTTAGTGATCCCAGTCAAGCACGACCCATTGACCATGGAAAGCTTCGTAATCAATGTCGATGGACAAGAAGTGGTCTTGACTTTGGCCAACAAACCACAACTTGGACAAGACACTGACATGGAACAAAGCTCTCGTGATTCAAACACATCCTCGACGGACAAAGGCCTTGACTTACGCCAACAAGCCAATGCCAGTCTCGGATCTTGAGTGAGAATCACTCACTGGAAGGAAAAACGCTTAAAATTTTGCGAGGGTTTTTCGAGTGCAAATTGGCAACCAATTTATTATCTTTGTTAAGGTCTCATCATCATACACCCTTAAACATGCATTCTAAACACCTAATAAGGAGCGTATAAATAAAATAATAATGATATGCGGATGGATATTTTACACATTGATCCTAGATCAAATCTCTCCCTTTCTCTCTCCCGCTAGCGCATGTATTACTTCTACCCGTTACACTACACTTCTAAAAAACCTCATTTACATTGAGGTGAATAGGTGAGAAGAGAATACAAAGAATATGGAGGTAATAAGGCTGGACACGCAGGTCCAATTAATAAATCAAATTTATTAAAATAATTTCTAAAATTGCCCCACCCATCTAATATCCATCTGATATACATTATTCATGCATCGCAACCATGTATTCACGCAAGCATGTTATCAATCAATCTAATGAAATTAATTAATCTGATAATTAGTGACCATCCAATGTTCAAACAACGATTTGATTTTGCTTGAGTCAAACTCGTTTTACGAATAAGTACTCAAAGTACGAATTCTTGAATTAAATTAAACTACACAATTAAATCCAATTCAATTTGTATTTAATTCTAATTCGCTGTTTAATTCCAAATTAAATATTACACTTTATTAAAAAAACCTTTACGACTTAAATTCCAAATTTAATCGTTACGGGTCTCAAAGCCCATTCAACGTCCAACGTCAATTCAATTAAAGTCCAATGGGCTTTTAATTAATTTCTTAAGGCGTGGACTTTTGGTCAACTCAGGTCAAACCGAATAACCAAAATCCAATCCGGGAGTTACCCCATAGCCTATAAATCAATTTAGGCCCATTAGGCCCAATTAAACTTTAAAGGTCCATTAGTCGCATTTGGGCTTTATGGAATAGGTTTTGGGCCCAATTGGATCCAACCAATTTTTCCTAACCCGACTTAGTACAACTAAGCCAATAAGCCCAATAACAACTTTACAAGTCCAATTTCCAAAATTAGGCCCAATTCATTAAATTACAAAATCCAATTCACAATTTAATTACCTAAAGTGTATAACACAATTAATCACCCAATTAACATTTCTAAAACATCAATTAGCCTAATTAATCATGCTTATCAAGTTTAAATCATGTCCAACATAATTAACAAAATCCAACCCATTTTCATGCTATATCATTCTCGGCAATTTGGGGATTTAACGTCCGATTCGGTTTCAATCCAATTCATTCCACAATCGAAATTAAATCATATTCCCGAATGATTCTAACTCATCCAATGAATCAAAAATCAAAAACACCAAGTCATTTAGGGCTCTCTAACTCTCGGCCAACACCAAGAAATTGGGAAATTTGTTCCAAACACAATTTCAATAAATTGATCCAATTAATCCTCAATTCAAACACATTTAAGCATACTAATTCATCCAATTTCATTAATCATGCTCCAACACAAGTTTACCCAAATTTTAAGCCCTAAATCAATTTCATGTTTTTCCTTGCTCTGATACCATTGTTGGAGTTTCTAGGGCCCCGAGGATCGAATACAAAGCATAAAACACATGTGAACACATACGACGAAGTTGTAGAATACTTACATCGATCGGTTGAACGACGCGGCAAGCAACATAAATTCATCTTTTCTGCCCACTGGACTGCTCGGCAGTGCAGTTTCTGTCATCACCATTTTCGGCCATTGGAGGTCCTTGAACAAGCTCCAAGCTTCATCAAATGATTCCCGGCTCATGGGTGGACTTCCCTATCACCTTCGCATGTCTCTCGGAGTGCTAGCTCTCTTGATTTTTGCCACAAAAACCAAACACTTGCTTCCCTTTTCCTTCAAGACTCACGACAGTTAACTGCCAAGAACAGAAGAAATACACAGCCCCAAGGGCGTGAGATGATGAAGAGAATGGAGGAGAGAGAGAGATAAATGTGTTAAGTGATTTTGGTAATTGATTTCTAAAATCATATACCAAATATTTTGCTTTAAAAAATCAAACAATTAAAGCTTTCAACCACCACAACAACTCACATCACTCACATCACTCAATCAATTGACAACTTGTCACATCACTCAAAGTGACATTTGATTTGACGCTTGATGTGACTAAAGAATTGACGCTTGATTTGACTTACGTGCCGCACTCGAATTCGAAATGCGAATGAGCTCGCAAATAATCCCGGGCTCGGGTTCGCTAATTCCAAATTAACGAATTTTCCATCGCGACGTGATTAAATGATTATGCCTAGTGAAATCACTATTCACGTCGCTAATGAATTAATTCTAAATTAATTCGTTCACCCGAATTAAAATCTAATTTTAATTCCGCGTCGAAATCTAATTTTGTTTAATATATCAAGTATATTAATTTTATCGATTAATTTCAAATTAATCGTTCTCTCTCTTTAATTGATATTTTATCCTAGATAAAATATCTCCGCAATCAATCCCATATTAATTTTCTCTCTCATCTAATTAATCCCAGATTAATTAAAAGTGTGAGTCATACGTCATCGGTGAATCTTCGGGAAGCGACCCATGAGATCCCCGGATATGTTGGCAGTAAATTCGGTCGTCGGACTATCCGAACACGTAAGTACCTCGTACTATGTTTATACCGATTTACAAGACAAGGTTGGCTTCTAGCAAAGCGCCATGCCTACCCAATTCTCCAGAAATATCCTTACAGGAATAAAGGATCTATATCAGGCGTAGTATACGTAGTATTGCGTATTTCGATCCAGTATCGGATGATCACATGCAAGGCCTGGGGCTAGTACAGTGTCTGCCTCATATGAAGCATATATCGGATTACGAGCAACTAGTCTCTTTATTATCGGATAATCATGACCAAGTTATATTATCCCGACGGTTGCAACCTTATTAGAGAACCAGTTCTGTATCCCTACGCGATCATCATCTCCATATGACTGGAGTGACACTTCCTTCTTGACATCACACCCAACACACTACAATTCTAAATATACCCAGCATAGGCGTACACAGAACCTGTTAAAGCCTTGGACGACCGCAACCAAAGTATATTGATTGTCGCAAGTATTAGCGGTGCAAGTCTCAGGTTAAGACCAAATACACCTACCCTGATTTCGGACTTTCATAGACACATAGTCATACTACCAATGGAATTCCGAGGGGGTCTATCCAGAGCGAAGCTGTTTCCCGTACCATCGGTAAAACACAACCTCATATTACACTTGCATGAGTATCATATACCCAAATATATGAGAACTATGACGTCGTGCGCTCACAACGCGCACAAGTGTAATACTAGTCTCTTACGCATTCATCGATGTCCAATCTCGATAATGCTCTGACTATGGATATTTAATGATTTATCCTTCGTGGACTGATACTGTCTCATATCATTCTCAATCCAGGAACAAATCATAGGGACCTCCTATCATTTATATATCTAGGTGATCTAATCACAAATGATAAGAGTGCAATCTCCTTTGTCACATAGTTAATCTGTACAACAACACCATGATCTGTACAAATAGTGACGCTATGGGTCATAATTGTCCAACACATTGAAATCCCTATGAAGCCGAGACATGAGATGCATGTAATGGGTTTGATTTTTGTTAAATTGTGTTGGACATAATTTAATAATGATAAGCATGATTAATTAGGCTAATTTGATGTTTTTGAAAATTGATTTGGGTGATTAATTGTGTTATACACTTTAGGATTAATTAGATTATGAAATTGGACTTTTATGATTTAATTAATTGAGCCTTAAAATTGGATTTGGGCTTGTAATGTTGTTATTGGGATTATTGGGCTTGGTTGTACTAAGTTAGGTTTAGGCCAAATGGATTGGATCCAATTGGGCCCAAAACCGCATCCATAAAGCCCAAATGCGACTAATGGAACTTTAAAGTTTAATTGGGCCTAATGGGCCGAAATTGATTTCTACGCTTATGGGGTTAATCCCGGATTGGACTTTGGTTATGGGTTTGACCCGATTCGACCAAAATTCCACGCCTTAAGAAATTAATTAAAAGCCCATTGGACTTTAATTGAATTGACGTTGGACGTTAATCGGGCTCTGAGACCCGTAACGATTAAATTTGGAATTTAAGTCGTATAGGTTCGTTAATAAAGTGTAGTATTTAATTTGGAATTAGTGTTAAATACAAATTGAATTGGATTTAAGGTTGTAGTTTAATTTAATTCGAGAATTCGTACTTTGAGTACTTATTCGCAAAACGAGTTTGACTCGAGCAAATTCCAATCATTGTTTGAACATTGGATGGTCACTAATTATCAGATTAATTAATTTGATTAGATTGATTGATAACATGCTTGTGTGAATACATGGTTGCGATGCATGAATATGTATATCGGATGGATATTAGATGGGTTGGGCAATTTTAGAAATTGTTGTAATAAATTTGATTTATTAATTGGACCTGCGTGTCCAGCCTTCACCTTCTTATTCTTTGTATTCTCTTCTCACCTATTCCCCTAAATGTAAATGAGGTTTCTTTAGAAGTGTAGTGTAACGGGTAGAAGTGATACATATGCTAGCGGGAGAGAGAAAGGGAGAGATTTGATCTAGGATCAATGTGTAAAGTATCCATCCCCATATCATTAATATTTTATTATACGCGCTTTGTTATGTGTTTAGAATGCATGTTTAAGGGTGTATGATGATGAGACCTTAACAAAGATAATAAATTGGGTGCCAATTTGCACGCGAAAAACCCTCGCTAAATATTAAGTGTTTTTCCTTCCATTGAGTGATTCTTACTCAATATCTAAGACTGGCATTTGTTTGATGGCCAAAGTCAAGGCCTTTGTCCATCGAGGATGTGTTTGAATCACGAGAGCTTTGTTCCATATCGATGTCTTGTCCAAGTTGTGGTTTGTTGGCCAAAGTCAAGACCATTTCTTGTCCATCGACATTGATTACGAAGCTTTCCATGGTCAATGGGTCACGCTTGACTGGGATCACTAAGTTTGTTATGCCAAAGCCAAGGCTTAGTTGATTCAGAAGAAAAAGGTTAGGTAATACATTGGATGTATTGGCATATATAAGATATATGTTTCGGACTTGGATGTCCCCTTACTGGATCTAGGAATTGGATTGGATCCAATTGATCTTAGAGATCTACCTAGTTAATTATCATACAATTTGTTGGCCAAAGTCAAGATTGTGTGATATTTAATGGGATCCTAGCCCGCTAAGAAACATGGTTTCCCAAGTACTCGACAAAGGGTTAGAGGCTCGCCGAAAAATAGTGGGAGGCAAGAATTGAATTTGCAATATTCGTTTAATTACTTGCCATACGTGCTCATTCAAATATCATTCGTCAAATAAATTAAATGTTAGTTGTGTAGGAGTTTCTAGAGGTCCCAAGATCAAAACTCAAGCATGAATCATAAGCGAATACAACGACGGAAGTGCAGAATACTTACATCGAGCGGTTGAGATGCGATTTGGGCAACAAAACGAACTGAAAAATGTGCTCACTGCCCACTGCTCATGTGCGCCCACTGCAGCAGTTTGTGCTTCTGTTTTGCTCCATTTTGATCAAGAAAAACGAGCTCCAAGCTTCATCAAAACGTTCCTTGCTCATGGGTATACTTCCCTTATCACCTTTGCATGATCCCGGAGTGTGCTAGCACTCTTTTTTTGCCACAAAACACACTTGCTTCCCTCCATTTCCTTTTGTTCTGTTCGGCAGTTCACTGCCCCTTGAAAACCAGAAATGGCGTGAGAGAAGTGAGGAGAAGAAGAGGAGAGAGTTTTCCTTTTTTTTCTTTTTGTTTCAAAAACGTGAGAGAGAAAATGAAAAGCAAAAATGAAATGATATCAAATACCAAAATGAATTTTTTAATCAAAAACCCTTCAAAAACCGTGAAAGGTTTTTCCCTCCAAAAGAAAATTCATCATTTCTCCGCAATTAATCCAAGATTAATTCTCTCTCTCAACATATTAATCCCAAATTAATATAAGTGCGAGTCATACGTCATCGGTGAATCTTGGGAAGCGACCCATGAGATCCCCAGATATGTTGGCAGTAAATACGGTCGTCGGAGTATCCGAATCAAGTACGTACCAAGTACTACGTTCTACACCGATTTACGAGACAAGGTCGACTTCTAGCAAAGCACCAAGTCTTCCCAATTCTCCAGACATATTCTTATAAGAATATTAAGATCTGTATCAAGCGTAGTATACCATTGTATTGTGCATATCGGTCTAGTAGCGGATAATCACGTGCTAGGGCTGGGGCTGGATAAGTGTCTACCCCGTCCGAAGCACATATCGGATGTCTGGTAACATAGTCTCTATAATCGGATATACATGACCTGGTCACAATATCCCGATTGGTTGCGCAACACTCAAGAGCACTAGTACCGTATCCTGCGTGACATCAACTCCAATATGACTGAAGTGACACTTCCGTCTTGACATCACACCCAATACTCTACGACTCTCTGATAACCCAGAAGTGGTGTACTCAGAACCTGTTTTAAAGTCCCCTACCACCAAAACCAAAGTTTATCGATTATCGTAAGTATTAGCGATGCAAGTCTCAGGTTAAGACTATACACACCTACCTTGATTTCGGCCTCCCATAGACACATAGTCATAATACCAATGGGATTCCGAAGGGTCTATCCAGAGCGAAGCTGTTTCCCGTACCATCGGTGAAACACGACCTCCTATCGCACTTGCATAAGTCTCCAACACTTATATATATGAGAACTATACCGTTGTGCCCTCACAACGCACACAAGTGCAATACTAGTCTATTCCGCATTATCGATGTCCAGTCTCGATAATACTCCGGCTAGGGATATTTAATGATTAATCCTTTGGGGACTGATACTGTCTCATATCATTCTCAGTCCAGGAACTAATCATAGGGACCTCTCTTCATTTATACATTTATGGTGATCTAATCACAAATGATGAGAGTGCAATTTCCTTGTCACATAGTTAATTTGCTACAACAACACAATGATCTGTGCAAATAGTGAGGCTATGGGTCATTTTGTCCAACAATCTCCCACTTGGCACATAGCCAGTCACTCAAGTGTCCCACACCTGAACTATGTACGGTTCGCTCAAATTGCTGAGGAAAGGTTTTTGTCAGCGGATTTGCTTGATTATCGTCTAACGCGATTTACACGATCATCACATCGCCATGATGTATGATCCGAACGAATCAGATGAATATCGATGTATATATCTGGATCGTCGATGAGACCTTTAATTCCTTAGCCTGTGCTGACGCCTAGCTCAGCCGCTAACAGAACTATATCTAATCTAATTAGATTTATTTTCGACCCAAATGGCTTCTATTGCTGCCTCAGTTG
Organism: Zanthoxylum bungeanum; assembly: GCA_019454045.1. NCBI lineage: Eukaryota > Viridiplantae > Streptophyta > Magnoliopsida > Sapindales > Rutaceae > Zanthoxylum > Zanthoxylum bungeanum. The sequence goes on along the minus strand of SKCR01025943.1, from coordinate 15,873 downwards.
CAGCAATAATCCGCATTTGTTGTTTATTCGGCAACAGTTATCTTGCTCGGAATATTTCCAGCTCTCTGTCCCGTTATTCAAACTTTATAGTACCGTAGTATTTAATTGTTTGGAAACTTGTAGCAGTGATCCCCGTCACTTCAAGTTCTCCTTCTCCATAGTTTAAGACAACATCTTTTGTTCTCTAAGATACTAACAGATGTTCTTAACTTCAATCCAGTGATTATCACTTGGATTGACCCGATTGTGACTCATATGCTCGAAGCGTATGAGACACCAATACAAGTACATTTTAAATGTACAATTTCCCAGAGAGTGTTAACAACTCCAAATCTATCCCAGTAGATCTTTATTCCTTGAATAAAGGTTGTTACTCCCCAGAATTCTACGGAGAATTTCTATTGAAAGAATATCTATGAAAGCCAAGCTTTCACAATTGTTTTATGGGAATTTCATTGTCAGTGCCCTCTCCCACTAACCTCCTATATACACAAGAATTATTTCGTTTTGAGTCAAATAATAAATCATTATGATTATTTCAAAACGACAGTTCCAAGAACCTTATGCTTGCTTCAATCCAAACATGGATCGAATAACCCGCAACCTTGTTTGTTGGTTATACAAAATCGTCAGGATGTTCTAATCATCCTCCAAAAGGTTTCCTTTTTAGGAAAGCGATTTTGATCTGTAACTGACATATTTCATAAATGAAATATGCAGTTATCAACAAGCATCTTCAAAATGGATTTACCATGGCAACAGGTAAAAGGTTGAACCGTTATTAACACAATGTTGATAACGATACCTTTCCTTCAAAAGCCCAGCTTTGTACGTTGGTATGTTGCCTTCCATGTATGTCTTCCTTGAAGACGTTTAATGTACCAATAGGCACAATGCCTTGTGGTACAACAACTAGTACCCAAAATAGTTGTTATACATGGAATCCATTTTGGCTCATGGCACTTTGCCAAAATAGGGAGTTGATACCTTGTATCATTTCCTCGTACGTAGTCGGTTGGTATTCCTCAATAAGATTTACATCTTTATGAGGTTAGATCAGAAACCCATACCCTAGGTTGTTTTCTGACTCTATCCGATCTACCATATTCTTGTGTATTCGAAGATTAATGGTATAGATTCATCATAGATGAACTATTTGTGTTCCATTAAGGACTTCGTGCCTTGAATAGTATTACTCTGATTTTCATCGAGTATCACTATCCTCCCACTGACCACTGCATATCGGTATTCCTCTCAGGAAAACCGCATGGTGAGCAACAATCATATTGCTCTCATGTGAGATTTATAAGTACTATACTTAAGGTTTCCCTTAGGATAACCCATATTGGCACTAATCCAATTTGGGTTTTTAGTTTGGTATCATCCAAACGTTATGCCTAGCATACCCAAATTATTAGGAGTGAGAAACCCCGTTTCTTTCCTGTTCATATCCTATATGATATTTGTCAAACAGATTTATATGGAACCTTATTCTAAATAAGTTTTGCACTGTAAATACATATCCTGTTTGAAGGAAACAGTAGCTCAGAGCGACTCGAGATAAACCTTATCATGTCCAACAAAATTCAGTTTTAGTTCGGACACACCATCAAACTGACATGTCTCGGGAGGAGTCCTCATATGAAAGAATACTGTACTCTTTCATTTATGTATGAAACTTAATGCTTATGTATTTTCATTACGGTCTTACCGCGATGGTATAATACTATAGCAGATCTATTTATCTACTTCGTGTCGAAACTCTATAAGTTTCCGAATTGTGTTCTTCAAAGAAACATAACCATAACGTGATGCCACATCCGTTAAGGTCACGAAATATTCATGTTCACATCTAGCCTAGCTAGATATGGGCCCACTTATTTCACCATGAATAGGGCTAACAGATCGGTGGCTTTCACACTATTACCAAGTAAATAGTGTTTTAGGTGTTTTACCTAATAAACTAGATTCGCAGACCTTATTTGAATAGTCAAATCAGTCCTAGTACCCACTCTTCAAAAGTGTGGATATACGAGTCTCGTTTAATTGTGTCCTAGACAACAATGCCATAAATAAGTCTCTATTGATCAAATCAATTTGAGCTATTTATTTGTCATTTATATGTTTGAGATTTTATTATATTCAAAATATAAATTCTGTTATTTACATCTAATGTATTTATCTCAGTATCATCTTTTATAATAAAACACTTTAGTGTTTTAGAATATAAAGGTTCACCCGCAGTGGGTTAAACACTGATAAAGAGATATGTCTAGTCTAGTCAAACTAGTTACATCATAACAGTTCCTAATTTAAGTACATACCCGAAGGGTAGTTCCTAAACTTAGGTATCTACGGTCGAAACAGCGACTTTCGTCCCGTTTCCGATTCGCAGAGTATCTCAGCTTGAAGTCAGTATCCTGCTCAAAGCAGATTCTGAACATCAATACATATATATTTTATGTTCCACACTAAGTATTAAAATCTAATTTCAATACTAGTAGTGAACATAACTTTGACAAACATTTTTAAAGTTGAGCCTCGCCCTTTCTTTAATTCCTTCGTGTCTTCCATATCCAAATGGTAGTCACTTTGGTATATGTCAATTATCCTTTTCAATATTTTAGGAACCTTAGGCCAAGCCTTGGGTTTTTAGAATATGGAAACGATGTGCACCTCGTGCACATCCCAATTGCAAACTTTGACTTATCTCCTCTAGAATAGTCAATTAATTCTCCAAGAATTATTAAATTGCAATTTTAATACTTCTTAAATCTAAAATTAGATTTATGAAAGTATATTAAATTAAGCATTAAAGTCATCATCACATAAATCTTCGAAAGATTTTATGCTCTACTTATTTTGCTTAATTTTGGGCGTAAGGTATAAATAAGTTATTTATCAAATACAAGTAACCTATTATTTATTACCAATTGAAATTAAATCATTTAAAATATTTTAATTCCAGATTTATTTTAAATATCCAAACTTTTCAATTTCTTCTTGATTACAATAGTCCAACTATTTAATCAACGATTAGTGTGGTACTATATATATTATAATGATTATAATAGTCCAACTATATAATCAAATATAATCCAAATTAATTAACCTCAATTACATTGATTACTATAATCCAATTATAAAATCAACTGTAAACGAAATTATTAATTCAAATATATTGATTAATATAATCCAATTATATATAATCAAGTATAATACAGTCCAACTGTTTATTAAAAAACAACAATTTAAATATTAGTCCAACTAACATTTAATATAATGAACGAAATAATTTAAATGAGCGCGTATGGCGAGTAATTTGAACGAATGTTGCAAATTCAATACTTGCCTCCCACTATTTTTCGTCGAGCCTCTAACCCTCTGTCGAGTACTCGGGAAACCGTGTTTCCTAGTGGGCTAGGATCCCGTTAAAGTATCACACAATCTTGACTTTGGCCAACAAATTGTATGATAATTAACTAGGTAGATCTCGAAGATCAATTGGATCTCATCCAACTCCTAGATCCAGTAGGTGGACATCCAAGTCCCAAACATATATCTAATATATGCCTATACATCGAATGTATACCCAACCTTTTTCCTCTGAATCAACTAGGCCTTGGCTTTGGCACAACAAACCTAGTGATCCCAGTCAAGCGCGGACCCATTGACATGGAAGCTTCGTAATCAATGTCAATGGACAAGAAGTGGTCTTGACTTTGGCCAACAAAACACAACTGGACACGACACCGATATAGGAACAAAGCTCGTGATTATTAAAACACATCTTTGACGGACAAGGGCTTGACTTTGGCCACCAACCCCTGCAATCTCGGATCTTGAGTAAGAATCACTCAATGGAAGGAAAATAAACGCTTGATATTTAACGAGGGTTTTTCGCGTGCAAATTGGCTACCAATTTAATTATCTTTTGTAAGGTCTCATCATCATACACCTTAAACATGCATTTAAACACATAATAAAGCGAGTATGAAATAAATAATAATGATATGCGGATGGATACTTTACATTGATCCTAGATCAAATCTCTCCCTTTCTCACTCAAGCTAGCACTTGTACTACTTCTACCCGTTACACTACACTTCTAAAGAAACCTCATTACATAGAGGGGAATAGATGAGAAGAGAATACAAAGAGAATTAGGTGATAAGGCTGGACTCGCAGGTCCAATTTAATAAATCGAATTTATTACAACAATTTCTAAAATTGCCCACCCATCTAATATCCATCGATATACATTATTCATGCATCACAACCATGTATTCACTCATATAAGCATGCTATCAATCAATCTAATCAAATTAATTAATCTGATAATTATGTGATCATCCAATGTTCAAACAACGATTTGATTTTGTTCGAGTCAAACTCGTTTTGCGAATAAGTACTTAAAGTACAAATTCTAGAAATAAATTAAACTACACAATTAAATCCAATTCAATTTGTATTAATTCTAATTCACTATTTAATTTCAAATTAAATATCACACTTTATTAATAAACCTTTTTCGACTTAAATTCCAAATTTAATCGCTACGGGTCTTCAAAGCCCGATTAATATCCAATATTAATTTAATTAAAGTCTAATGGGCTTTTAATTATTTTCTTAAGGCGTGGTCTTTTGGTCAACTCGGGTCAAACCCGCAACCAAAGTCCAATCCGGGATTTACCCCATAAGCCTTTAAATTAATTTTGGCCCATTAGGCCCAATTAAATTACAAAGGTCCATTAGTTCATTTGCGGGCTTATGGTTAAGGTTTTGGGCCCATTGGATCCAATCCATTTGGCCTAAACCCAACTTGATAAAATCAAGCCCAATAGGCCCATTTACAACATTAGAAGCCCAAATCCAATTTAAGGCCTCAAATAATTAAATTACATAAATCCAATTTAGCAATTTAATTACTAAAGTGCATTACATGATTAATCAACTAAATCAACATTTCTAAAACACTAAATTAGTCCAATTAATCATACTCAATTTCATCATCACATGTCCAACACATTAAGATTAAAATCAAACTCATTACATGCTCACTTTGTTCTCGGCATAATGGTTAATTACATGTCCGATTTGTTTCAATCCAATTAAAAACCAATTCGACATTAAATCAACATACCCTAATGATTTTCAACACATCCAATGTTTCAAAAAATCAAAATTCACAAGAACACAAAGGGGCATAACTCTCGACCAACACATCAAAATTGGGGAAATTTGTTCCAAACAATATTTAATCAAATTGATCCAACCAATCATCAATTAAACATGTATTAAGCATACTTAATCATCCAATTTATAATTGCATGCTCAAATCAATTTATCCAATTTCAAGTTTCATGACATACTTTCAAAATTGGGGAAATTTGTTCCAAACAATATTTAATCAAATTGATCCAACCAATCATCAATTAAACATGTATTAAGCATACTTAATCATCCAATTTCATAATTGCATGCTCAAATCAATTTTACCCAATTTCAAGTTTCATGACATACTTGGCAATTTGGGGATTTTTCGTCCAAATCGAATTCAATCCAATTGATTCCGCAATCGACGTTAATCATCATCCCGAATGATTTCCAACACTTCCAATTGTCAAAAATCAAAAATCCCAAGACATTAAATCATGTATCAATATTCGGCCAAGGTGGAAATTTTGGGGAAAAATTATCCAATCATATTTTCTTCAATTGACCTAATCAATCTTCAATTCAAACACAATTAAGCATACAAATCCATCCAATTTAATTTATCATGCTCAAATTCAAGTTTGCCCAAATTTTAGCCCTAACATTTTTCATGCTTTTAACCTAAGCTCTTGATGCCATTGTTGGAGTTTCTAGAGGTCCCAAGATCAAAACTCAAGCATGAATCATAAGCGAATACAACGATTTAAGTGCGGAATACTTACATCGAGCGGGTTGAGAGACGATTTGGCAACAAAAAACGAACTGAAATTTTGCTCACTGCCACTGCTCATGTGCGCCCACTGCAGCAGTTTGTGCTTCTGTTTTGCTCCTTTGATCAAGAAAAACGAGCTCCAAGCTTCATCAAAACGTTCCTTGCTCATGGGTATACTTCCCTTATCACCTTGGCATGATCCCGGAGTGTGCTAGCACTCTTGTTTTGCCACAAAAAACACATTGCTTCCCTCCATTCCTTTTGTTCTGTTCGGCAGTTCACTGCCCCTTGAAAACCAGAAAATGGCGAGAGAGAGAAGAGAGGAGAAGAAGAGGAGAGAGTTTCCTTTTTGTCCTTTTTGTTTCAAAAACGTGAGAGAGAAAAAAAGAAAAGCAAAATGAAATGATATCAAATACCAAAAATGAATTTTTTTTAATCAAAAAAACAACGTGAAAGGTTTTCCCTCCAAAGAAAATTCATCATTTGCCATCATTATCTCACATTGAGAATAGAGACAATGTATCATCCCTTAAGGTGACTAGATACATCCATCATCTATTCGTATCAAGTAATGAGATATCGCGATGTGATTTGCGGATTCCCCGTTTCAAAATACGAATGTGTCCGCAAACACTTTCGGGCCCAAATTCGCTAATTCCGAATTAACGAATTTCCGTCGCGACGAGAATTAAATAATTACGCCTAGCGGAATTATTATTCACGATCGCTAATGAATTAATTCCAAATTAATTCTTTTGCCGAATTAAAATCTTTTTTAATTCCGCGTCGAAATCTAATTTCGTTTAATAATATATCGAATATATATTTTATCGATTAATTCCAAATTAATCGATCTCTCTCTCTCCTAATAAGGCATTTTATCCAAGATAAAGTTCTCCGCAATTAATCCAGATTAATTCTCTCTCTCATCATATTAATCCCAGATTAATATAAGTGTGAGTCATACGTCATCGGTGAATCTTTGGGAAGCGACCCATGAGATCCCCGGATATGTTGGCAGTAAATACGGTCGTCGGAGTATCCGAATCACGTACGTACCAAGTACTACGTTCTACCGATTTACGAGACAAGGTTGGCTTCTAGCAAAGCACCAAGTCTTCCCAATTCTCCGGACATATTCTTATAAGAATATTAAGATCTGTATCAAGCGTAGTATACCATTGTATTGTGCATATCGGCCCAGTATCGGATAGTCACGTGCTAGGCCTGGGGCTGGATAAGTGTCTGCCCCGTACGAAGCACATGTCGGAGTCTGGTAACTAGTCTCTATAATCGGATATACATGACCTTGTCACAATATCCCGATTGGTTGCGCACACTCAAGAGCACTAATACCGTATCCTGCGTGACATCATCTCCAATATGACTGAAGTGACACTTCCGTCTTGACATCACACCCAATACACTACGACTCTCTGATAAACCCAGAAGTGGTGTGTGTATCAGAACCGGTTTTAAAGTCCCCTACCACCAAAACCAAAGTCTATCGATTATCGTAAGTATTAGCGATGCAAGTCTCAGGTTAAGACTATACACACCTACCTTGATTTCGGCCTCCCATAGACACATAGTCATAATACCAATGGGATTCCGAGGGGTCTATCCAGAGCGAAGCTGTTTCCCGTACCATCGGTGAAACACGACCTCCTATCGCACTTGCATAAGTCTCCAACACTTATATATATGAGAACTATGCCGTTGTGCCCTCACAACGCACACAAGTGCAATACTAGCCTATTCCGCATTATCGATGTCCAGTCTCGATATAATACTCCGGCTAGGGATATTTAATGATTAATCCTTCGGGGACTGATACTGTCTCATATCATTCTCAGTCCAGGAACTAATCATAGGGACCTCTCTTCATTTATATATCTATGGTGATCTAATCACAAATGATGAGAGTGCAATTTCCTTGTCACATAGTTAATTGCTACAACAACACATGATCTGTGCAAATAGTGACGCTATGGGTCATTTGTCCAACACTACGACTCTTGATAAACCCAGAAGTGTGTGTACACAGATCCGGTTAAAGCCTGTACCACCAAGACCAAAGTCTATCGATTATCTTAAGTATTATCGATGTAAGTATCAGGTTAATACTATACCACCTATGCCTTGATTTCGGCCTCCCATAGACACATAGTCATAATACCAATGGGATTCCGAGAGGGGTCTATCCAGAGCGAAGCTGTGTTCCCGTTACCAATCGGTGAAACACGACCTCCTATCGCACTTGCATAAGTCTCCAACACTTATATATATGAGAACTTTGCCGTTGTGGCCCTCACAACGCACACAAGTGCAATACTAGCCTATTCCGCATTATCGATGTCCAGTCTCGATAATAACTCCGGCTAGGGATATTTAATTGATTAACGTCCTTCGGGGACTGATACTGTCTCATATCATTCTCAGTCCAGGGAACTATCATAGGGACCTCTCTTCATTTATATATATCTATGGTGATCTAATCACAAATGATGAGAGTGCAATTTTCCTTGTCACATAGTTAATTTGCTACAAACAACACAATGATCTCTGCAAATAGTGACGCTATGGGACGTTTTTGTCCAATAATCTCCCACTTGGCACATAGCCAGTCACTCAAGTGTCCCACACCCGAACTATGTACGGTTCGCTCAAATTGCTGAGGAAAGGTTTTCGTCAGCGGATTTGTTTATTATCGTCTGACACGATTTACACGATCATCACATCGCCACGATGTATGATCCGAACGAATCAGATGATATAGAAGTATATATCTGGATCGTCGATGAGACCTTTAATTCCTTAGCCTGTGCTGACGCGCCTAGCTCAGCCGCTAACAGAACTATATCTAATCTAATTAGATTTTTTTCGACCCAAATGGCTTCTATTGCTGCCTCAGCTGCAGCAATATCCGTATTTGTTGTTTATTCGGCAACAGTTATCTTGCTCGGAATATTTCCAGCTCACTGTCCCGTTATTCAAACTTTATAGTACCGTAGTATTTAATTGTTTGGAAACTTGCAGCAGTGATCCCAGTCACTTCAAGTTCTCCTTCTCCATAGTTTAAGACAACATCTTTAGTTCTCTAAGATACTAACAGATGTTCTTAACTTCAATCCAGTGACTATCACTTGGATTGACCCGATTGTGACTCCATATGCTCGAAGCGTATGAGACACCAATACAAGTACATTTTAAATGTACAATTTCCCAGAGAGTGTTAACAACTCCAAATCTATCCCAGTAGATCTTTATTCCTAGAATAAAGGTTGTTACTCCCCAGAATTCTACGGAGAATTTCTATTGAAAGAATATCCATGAAAGCCTAGCTTTCACTAATTGTTTTATGGGAATTTCATTGTCAGTGCCCTCTCCCACTAACCTCCATATATACACAAGAATTATTTCGTTTTGAGTCAAATCATAAACCATTATGATTATTTCAAAACGTCAGTTCCAAGAACCTTCTGCTTGTTTCAATCCAAACATGGATCGAATAACCCGCAAACCTTGTTTGTTGGTTATACAAAATCGTCAGGATGTTCTAATCATCCTCCAAATGGTTTCCTTTTCAGGAAAGCGATTTTGATCTGTAACTGACACATTTCATAAATGAAATATGCAGTTATCAACAAGCATCTTCAAAATGGATTTACCATGGCAACAGGTAAAAGGTTGAACCGTTATTTAACACAATGTTGATAACGATACCTTTCCATCAAAAGCCCAGCTTTGTACGTTGGTATGTTGCCTTCCATGTATGTCTTCCTTGAAGACGTTTAATGTACCATAGGCACAATGCCTTGTGGTACAACAACTAGTATCCAAAATAGTTGTTATACATGGAATCCATTTTGGACTCATGGCACTTTGCCAAAATAGGGAGTTGATACCTTGTATCATTTCCTTGTAGGTAGTTGGATGGTATTCCTCAATAAGTTTTACATCTTTATGAGGTTAGATCAGAAACCCATACCCTAGGTTGTTTTCTGACTCTATCTGATCTACCCAGTTCTTGTGTATTCGAAGATTAATGGTACAGATTCATCATTGATGAACTGTTTGTGTTCCATTAAGGACTTCGTGCCTTGAATAGTATTACTCCGATTTTCATCGAGTATCACCATCCTCCCACTGACCACTGCATATCGGTATTCCTCTCAGGAAAACCGCATGGTGAGCAACAATCATATTGTTCTCATGTGAGATTTATAAGTACTATACTTAAGGTTTCCCTTAGGATAACCTATATTGGCACTTATCCAATTTGGGTTCTTAGTTTGGTATCATCCAAACGTTATGCCTGGCATACCAAATTATTAGGAGTGAGAAACCCCGTTTCTTTCCTGTTCATATCCTATATGATATCTGTCAAACAGATTTATATGGAACCTTATTCTAAATAAGTTTTGCACTGTTAATACATATCCTGTTTGAAGGAAATGATAGCTCAGAGCGACTCGTGATAAACCTTATCATGTCCAACAAAATTCGGTTTTAGTTCGGACACACCGTCTAACTGACGTGTCACGAGAGGAGTCCTCATATGAAAGAATACTGTACTCTTTCATTTATGTATGAAACTTAATGCTTAAGTATTTTCATTACGGTCTTACCGCGATTGTATAATACTATAGCCAATCTGTTTATCTACTTCGTGTCGAAACTCTAAAAGTTTCCGAATTGTGTTCTTCAAAAGAAACATAACATAACGTGATGCCACATCCGTTAAGGTCACGAAATATTCATGTTCACATCTAGCCTAGCTAGATATGGGCCCACTTATTTCACCATGAATAGGGCTAACAGATCGGTGGCTTTCACACTATTACCAAGTAAACAGTGTTTTAGGTGTTTTTACCTAATAAACTAGATTCTTATCTTGATTACAATAGTCCAACTATTTAACCAACGATTAGTGGTACATATATATTATAATGATTATAATAGTCCAACTATATAATCAAATATAATCCAAATTAATTAACCTCAACTACATTGATTACTATAATCCAATTATAAAATCAACTGTAAACTGAAATTAATTAATTCAAATATATTGATTAATATAATCCAATTATATATAATCAAGTATAATACAGTCCAACTGTTTATTAAAACAACAATTTAAATATTAGTCCAACTAACATTTAATCTTACGACGAAATAATTTGAATGAGCGCGTATGGCGAGTAATTGAACGAATGTTGCAAATTCAATACTTGCCTCCCACTATTTTTCGTCGAGCCTCTACCCTCTGTCGAGTACTCGGGAAACCGTGTTTCCTAGTGGGCTAGGATCCCGTTAAAGTATCACACAATCTTGACTTTGGCCAACAAATTGTATGATAATTAACTAGGTAGATCTCGAAGATCAATTGGATCTCATCCAATTCCTAGATCCAGTAGGTGGACATCCAAGTCCCAAACATATATCTTATATATGCCTATACATCGAATGTATACCCTAACCTTTTTCCTCTGAATCAACTAGGCCTTGGTTTTGGCACAAACAAACTAGTGATCCCAGTCAAGCGCGGACCCATTGACATGGAAGCTTCGTAATCAATGTCAATGGACAAGAAGTGGTCTTGACTTTGGCCAACAAACCACAAATTGGACACGACACCGATATGGAACAAAGCCTCGTGATTAAAACACATCTTTGACGGACAAGGGCTTGACTTTGGCCAACAACCCCTGCCAATCTCGGATCTTGAGTAAGAATCACTCAATGGAAGGAAAATAAACGCTTGATATTTAACGAGGGTTTTTCGCGTGCAAATTGGCTACCAATTTAATTATCTTTGTTAAGGTCTCATCATCATACACCCTTAAACATGCATTCTAAACACATAATAAAGCGAGTATGAAATAAATAATAATGATATGCGGATGGATACTTTACATTGATCCTAGATCAAATCTCTCCCTTTCTCACTCAAGCTAGCACTTGTACTACTTCTACCCGTTACACTACACTTCTAAAGAAACCTCATTTACATTGAGGGGAATAGAAGAAGAGAATACAAAGAGAATAGAGGTGATAAGGCTGGACACGCAGGTCCAATTTAATAAATCGAATTTATTACAACAATTTCTAAAATTGTCCCACCCATCTAATATCCATCCGATATACATTATTCATGCATCACAACCATGTATTCACTCATATAAGCATGCTATCAATCAATCTAATCAAATTAATTAATCTGATAATTATGTGATCATCCAATGTTCAAACAACGATTTGATTTTGTTCGAGTCAAACTCGTTTTTGCGAATAAGTACTTAAAGTACAAATTCTAGAATTAAATTAAACTACACAATTAATCCAATTCAATTTGTATTTAATTCTAATTCACTATTTAATTTCAAATTAAATATTACACTTTATTAATAAACCTTTTACTAATTAAATTCCAAATTTAATTGTTACGGGTCTCAAATCCCGATTAATATCCAATATTAATTTAATTAAAGTCTAATGGGCTTTTAATTAATTTCTTAAGGCGTGGACTTTGGGTCAACTCGGGTCAAACCCGCAACCAAAGTCCAATCCGGGATTTACCCCATAAGCCTTTAAATTAATTTTGGCCCATTAGGCCCAATTAAATCACAAAGGTCCATTAGTTGCATTTGGGCTTTATGGTTAAGGTTTTGGGCCCAATTGGATCCAATCCATTTGGCCTAAACCCAACTTGATAAAATCAAGCCCAATAGGCCCAATTACAACATTAGAAGCCCAAATCCAATTTAAGGCCTCAAATAATTAAATTACATAAATCCAATTTAGCAATTTAATTACATAAAGTGCATTACATGATTAATCAACTAAATCAACATTTCCAAAACACTAAATTAGTCCAATTAATCATACTCAATTTCATCATCACATGTCCAACACATTAAGATTAAAATCAAACTCATTACATGCTCACTTTGTTCTCGGCAATGGGGTTAATTTCATGTTCGATTTGTTTTAATCCAATTAAACCCAATTCGACATTAAATCAATATACCCTAATGATTTTCAACACATCCAATGTTTCAAAAAATCAAAATTCACCAAGAACACAAAGGGGCATAACTCTCGGCCAACACATCAAAATTGGGGAAATTTGTTCCAAACAATATTTAATCAAATTGATCCAACCAATCATCAATTAAACAAGTATTAAGCATACTTAATCATCCAATTTCATAATTGCATGCTCAATTTCATTTTACCCAATTTCAAGTTTCATGACATACTTTCAAAATTGGGGAAATTTGTTCCAAACAATATTTAATCAAATTGATCCAACCAATCATCAATTAAACATGTATTAAGCATACTTAATCATCCAATTTCATAATTGCATGCTCATTTCATCATCACATGTCCAACAAGTTGGACAAATATTTAAATGTTGTTTTAAAACAGTTGGACTGTATTCAAATAATTCATTTATAGTTGGTTATATAATTGGATCATAGTAATCAATATATTTGATTTAATTAATTATAGTTGATTAAATAGTTGGACTATTGTAATCATTATAATAAATAGTACCGAAATCGTTGATTAAATTGTTGGACTATTAGAATCAAGATAAAAATGAAAGATTGACATTTAAAACATAATCCTGGGGAAAATGTATTTAAATGGCTTAATTTTCAAATTGGGAATAAATTTCAGGATGGTCCTGGAAAATAATAAGTTACTTTATTTGATAAAATAACATATTAATCCTAAAGCCCGGAGTTAAGCAAATAGTAGAGCATGATCTTTGGAAGATCATGTAATGATAACTTAAATGCTTAATCCATTAAGCTTGTTGTAGTAGACTCCTTAATTTATGAATCAGAACTAAGGATTAGATCCTTAAAGTATGATAATGAAATTGAAGGATCTTTATAAATCTATCTTTAGATTTTAGAAGTACTAAATTGCAATGAATAACTCTTGGAGAGTTAATGACTATTCTCAAGGAGATAAAGTCAAACTTTGCAATTAGGCAAGTAGCGCAAGGCGCACTTTACTTCGATATTCTAGAAACCCGAGGCATGGCCAAAGGCTTCTGGAATGTTGAAAAAGGGCAAAGGAAAAATCATTATAATCTTTTAGAAAGATAAAGGACATATCCCAAAAATGTCTGCCTGAATGTGGCAAACGGGATCGCGGAAGCGTGACTGCCGTTTGGACAAAGCAGACATGAAGGAATTGAAGAACGAGCAAGGCTCTGACTTCAAATATGTTTGTCATAATTATGTTCACTACTAGTTTTGAAATTGGATTTTAAATACTTAGTGTGGTACATAAATATATACTGATGTTCAGAATTTGCTATGAGCAGGATACTGACATCAATTGAGATTTATCTGTGAAATGAAAATGGGACGAAAGTCACTGTTTTAACCGTAGATACCTAAGTTTAGGAACTACCCTCGGGAATGTACCTAAATTTGGAAACTGTTATAATGTAACTAGTTTGACTAGAAAAATTATCTTTATATCAGTGTTTAACCCGCAGCGGGTGAACCTTTATATTCTAGAATACTAAAGTGTTTCATTATATAAAGATGATATTGAGATAAACACATTAGATGTGAATAACATCATTTATATTTTGAATATAAATAAAATCTCAAACATATAACATGACAAACAAATAGCTCAAATTGATTTGATCAGTTGAAACATATTGTGGCATTGTTGTCTGGGACACAATGAAACAAGACTCGTATATCACACACTTTTGAAGAGTGGGTACTCGGACTAATTTGATTCCATTCAAATAAAGTCTACTAATCTAGTTTATTGGGTAAAGTGCCTAAAACACTATTTATTTGGTAAAAGTGTAAATGCCACTGATCTGTTAGCCCTAGTTTCATTGTAAAGCAAGTGGGCCCATGTCTAGCTACGCTAGATGTGGATATGAATATTTCGTGACCTATACGGATGTGGCATCACATTATGGTTACGTGTTTCTTTTGAAACACAAATCGGAAAATTTTATAGTTTCGACACGAAATAGACGAACAGATCGGCTAAAGTATAAAACCATCACGATAAGACCGTCATGGAAAATACTTAAGCAATAAGTTTCTAAAATACTTGAAAGAGTATAATATTCTTTCAATGAGGACTCCTCCTGGAACACGTCAAGTTGACGGTGTGTCCGAACCGAGTAACCGAATTTTGTAAGACATTATAAGGTTAATCATGAGTCGCTCTGAGCTACCATTTCCTTCAACGGATAAGCAAAAACAATGCTTAACTTATTTAGAATAAGGTTCCATAAAATCTGTTTGACAGATTTCATATTAGATATGAACAGGAAACAAACCAGGTTTCACATTCCTGAATATTTGGGTATGCTAGGCATATGTTTGGATGATACTAAACTAAAACCCAAATTGGATAAGTGCCAATTGTAGGTTATCCTAGGGATACCATAAGTATAGTACTTATACAACTCACATGAGAACAATTTAATTGTTACTCACTGTGGGAACACATAAACTGGTCGACGCAAGCTGTTCCGGGATCGCGGCCCGGTTGGGAGTACGGAGTAGCCCGCAGGGGACTAAACCGGAGAATAATGGAGTCGCCATCCGGTGTGAACCGGGAAAATGAGATTTAAGGCCGCACTCACCCGTCGTAAGGGAAGACCTCAAACCGTTGGGTTTGAAATGGTCCCTTACTTATTTCACTTGTAATGAAAGGATTTGTGTAATAATTTAATCAAGCTTAAGTAACACTTATTTCCATGAGTATCATGCTTCTAAATTCATATGCGCAAAGATAAAACTTACACCTAAATTTGCATATATCTCATCTCAAATTGCATGCTTGAAAGTGTAGGAGTTTAAATCAAGTCCCAAGATCAACAAATCATGCATGAAAAACCGCATATAAACACATCAAAGGAGGTGCGGAATATA
>SKCR01025942.1:0-19652 GCA_019454045.1 Zanthoxylum bungeanum | reverse complement strand
GTGGAGTATTGTGGACTATTGTGGAGTATTGTAGACTACCGTGGACTACCATGGAGTAATGTGGGACTATGTGGACTACCTTGGAGTATTGTGGACTACCGTGAAGTATTGTGGACTATTGTGGACTATCGCGACACCCTAGGTATGGGGTTTAGCACGCCAAGAATGGCACATCATCAATTCAGTTCAGAACAACAGGCAAGCCAAGTGTCAGCTGGCAAGCTAGGTAAGTGAAAATGTATTGCATGTGCTTTGATAGGATTGTCATTGTCACACACTGCACAAGTCCCATCAAAGTGGGGGTGACTGTAGGAACTGTATTTTTGCATATAAGTCCCGATGATGAGTCTCGTATAGGGACACTACCTCTTTAATTTTGGAAGCCGCGGGATACGGACGTCGGAAGGGGAGAGTCAAGAATTGACGCATTGTTGGATTAGATTCAGTGGATTAGCTTCGGGTTCGCTTGTTGGACCTCTGTTTCAAAACATACCCTAAGCCCAAACCCCCGCAAGACACACACCAAGCCCACACATCACTAAATCACACACCAAACCCAATACACCTTCCTAAATAACAAAACACACATTAAATACATGCATAAATCAAGCCAAATCCCCTTCCTAAATTAAAGAAATCCCTTGGATCCCTTACCTAATTAAACCAAAATCATATCCTTAACTAAAAAAGAATAAATCAAATTAAATCAAATCACTTCCCTAATTAAAAGATTTTCCTTATCACATAATAATTTAAAAGATATTCCCTTTAATGCACAAATCTTTCTCCTTCTCAAACAAGGAAAGCCCCCATCCCTTTGCCTATAAAAAGAACTCTTCACCAACATATTAAACCCTAGCTCATACACACAATATTCTCACAAGAAACAACCTAACCTATTCACGCCCAAAAGCACAAACAAAGCCTCCATTGCCACATATCACCGCCTTACTACATTGCCCTCACACCCACTGCCTCACATCAAGTCCCTTTCATTGTCGAAACACCTCCTTGAAATAAACATGAAATTGCACGCATAAACCTCCCTAAACCTGCACGGTTTCTACGCCCATTACACACACAAAAACTGCCGCAACTCGCCCCCTGCACTGCCAGTAAACACCGCATATCCCCCTTCAGAGCCCTGCAAAAATATTCCCAAAACCTTCCAGTAAAACACCACAAATCAGCCCTCCATAGCCTGCAAACACAGTCTCAAAACCTGCCAGTAAACCACCAAAATAGCCCCTATTTTACCCCCTTAAAAATGCAAAGAACCAGCAGCAAAACAACAAAGAAACAGCAGCGAAAGAAAGTGAAAACAGTAGCCCAAGCAGTGAAACAGTGAAGGAAAATGATGAGTTAGTGAACCGGAGGAGTTGCGGATCATCAACCCTTCCAACGGCCGTGTAACGCACTTCTGAGAAGAGACATAAAAGGTTATACCTGAGGGCACCTTCTTTATTTATTATCTTTCATTTCTTTTATTTATTTTAATATATCTTCGCATGAGAGTCGTTAGTTGATTTGTGTTGTGGCCGTTGGGTGAATGGATATGTGTTCTTTCTTGTGGTATAATCGGATGGAAACACGGACATAAATTCTGTAGCCGAATCTGAATGAACGGTATTTCGGTTTACAATCGGGATACAATGCCACGTACCGCTTGAGAGATACATATATTTCATTCATCCAACATTGTATTCGAGCATGATTAGGTTGCTAGTATGTTATTTATCTTAAACATGATTTAGTCGATAGTATTTTCTTTCTTTATGCATGATTAGGTTATTTTATATCATATTACGGATTTAATTTATATTTATGCTTAGATTCTTATTTATTTTCCACATTAGATAATTGAGCATGCTTGTGTGATGATTGTATGTTATTGCGTGTTTACCGTTATGACAACTTACTTTGAAGCATGCGAACTTAGATATAGGTTCCATTATTATTCTTATGCATGGGGACTTAGGCGTAGGCTACCTTTGAATACTTAGGTTGAGTAGACTCGGTTATATTATTGCACAAATCATATCGTTACAAGTGACATAAGTAAAGGACCATTCCGAACCCAACAGTTTGAGGTCTTCCCTTGCGAGGGGTGAGTGCGGCCTTAAATCACATTTTCCCGGTTCATACCGGGTGGCGACTCCATGTTATTTCTCCAGTTTAGTTCCTTCGCGGGCTACTCCGTGCTCCCAACTAGGCCGCGAGCCTAGAACAGCGTCGCCGATTTTTGTGTCCTACACCCCTATATTGGTTTTGTTGTACCATGTTGATAAGGGCAGGTTTCAGTTCAAAATTGTTAGCTTTAAATGATTGGTACGCAATCCAAGAATAATTATCGTCAATGATGGGTTTAAAGTGGTCTCGGATTGGTACCTGACACGGGTTGCTTCTCTATTTTTACCTGCCATTGTTTTCCTTTCAATTATCTTCTTTTTCCTTAGTCTCTTACTGTTCACTCGATTTTAGGATCAAACAAGAGTGAATCGAGACTTATTGATCATCTCATTAACTACCAAATACCGAAATAAAGAAAGAAATAACAAGATAAGAATCAAATAAATGTAAAAAGTAAATAAATAAAATAAGTAAAAATCTAAATTAAAAATAAGTTTAGTGTGAATAGTATTAATGTGAATTAAATTCACAATCCTAAGCAGAAAGGACGCCAAAAAACTTGTTGCGATATTTTATATTGTACCGCAAGTGTACGGTGTCAAGTTATAGAAATGATAAGTAGGAGGTTGAACCCACAAGGATTGGAATCTAATTTTCACTAAGTACTATAATTACTAACCCTAACTTTATCTAGAAACACCATCGAAATTTAAAGTAAATGGAAACTTAAAAACAAAACAAATAAGAAACTAAACAATTTTTATTGCAAGATCAGTTACAAGATGAATTCTAGAGTCTGATTTCACATAGCTATCCACTATGTATTTGTGATGCCAAATTAACTACTATTCAATTTCTAAGTTTATAAGCTAAGAATCCCGGAGTATTCTACTCCCTCTCCCGAGCAATAGAGAAAGTGAAAATTAATTATCGACATTGATATCCCTATAAAAATCTAATAATTTACAATGTATTATGCCTTGTGATTCTTTATTAACAGCTTTCAAGGAATTATAGATTCTCTCGAACTCTATAAATCCAAGAAGATTATATTTTTTTGGTCCTATTCAAATCCACTCTCCCGAGTGATAGATTTCAAATATATAATCATCCAATTTATGTCCAGAAAATAAGAAGCATTAAGCACAAGAAAAAATAAATAAACCGAATGAAAACTCAAAAAATATGTGGCAATTAATACATAGTTTTAAGAATTATGCTACATCATACTCTAGTACAATAGAATTAGTTCATGGCTATTTTAAAGAACAACAACATCCGAGTCAATAACATAATGATAATTAAAAGAGTTTGAAGAATGAAAATAAAGAGTAAAACCCGAATCAAATTCCTTTGGGTTCCGGACATCACTGCATTTGTCTCATTCCCTTGTTTCGGACGTGACCAATGAAACTCCTTACTCCTTTAAGATTTATTGGTGGTGGAAGCTTTTCAATTGCTGATATTTTGGCTTTATACACTTCCACATCATTCAAGGATATCTTATGACCCAGCACGATACCTTTCTGAACCATGAAATGGCACTTCTCCCAATTCAACACTAAACTCTTCGCCTCGCATCTCTGTAGAACCAAGGATAAGTTGTACAAATAGTGATCAAAGGTTGAGCCAAATATGGAAAAATTATGCATGAAGATCTCTAGAATATCCTCCACCATATCTGAGAAAATAGCCATCATACACCGCTGAAAGGTGGCTGAAGCATTAAACATTCCGAAGGGCATCCTCCGAAAAGCGTATGTACCATAAAGACAAGTAAATGTTGTATTTTCTTGATTTTGGTGCTATGGAGTTTTGATTGTATCCGAAATAGCCATCTAGGATATAATAGTACTAAATACCGGCCAATCGGTCTAGCATTTGATCTACGAATGGAAGAGGAAAATGGTCATTTCTAGTGGCCTTGTTGAGTTTCCTGTAATCTTTGCATACACGTCACCCAGTAACTATTATCGTGGAGATGAGCTCATTATTTTCATTCTTTACCATGTCATTCCTCCATTTTTAGGCACCATTTGGACTGGTAACACCCATAAACTATCCGAAATGGCATAGATGATTCATGTTTTTAGCCTCTTCAGCACCTCAGCCCTTCCTATTTCTTTCATGGTTGGATTCAACCTACTCTGATGTTCGTTAGAGGGTTTATAAGTGTCCTCCATCAAAATTTTATGCATTTAGAATAAAGGGCTAATCCTTTTTATGTATGTTATTGACCATCCCAAAGAAGACTTATATTTCCTTAAGATTCTCAATAATTTATCTTCTTCCACAATGGAAAGTGTTGAGGAAATGATTACCGAAAATGTCGAGTTCTCAGCCAAGAATGCATAGCGGAGATGCTCCGGCAATGATTTTAACTCTAGTGTATCCTTTTTAGCCTCCATTTATGGTGAATCATGTAGTGCTTTGACTTGAGCCCTTGTTATTGTTTCTCTTGGCAAGCTTTCGAGTGCTTAGGTAATTTTCTTAAGGTCCCAATTATCAACTGGTATCTTTGTGTCGATGGTAGAGTTTACAAGACACCGTTCCAAAAATATCCGTTGGCTCATTTTCCATGCAGGTTTCTTGCACACAGGTTTCTACCACATCTACTCGGTTACATGTACTCACTTCTTAGGATATTTGTGTTAGGGTTGGTGCTCTGAGCGCCAATTTCTTATGTATTTCCATGTAAATACTTTTTATATATTTTATTAATGAATAAAATAGACAGTTTCTAATATAAATTCTTTTTTATATGGTAAAGACGTAAATGACCGTAGAGTGATTGGTTATGATATAGTTACAAAAGCTTCGCAACTGAATTGAGCGGTATCATAACAGTATCATTCTTTAACTATTTCTGGTCAAGGTTTACAATTACTTGGTCAGTAAGTAAACCTATTGAGACCGATACGTGTCGTATATTGGAATGTTGGATTCTAATGGTTTCTCAATGAACGATGAGTCTCGGGAGACTCGTATAGACACGTAGGTGTTTATATCGGATAAACACTGAATGACTCGTCGAAGATTTTTAATAAATGGTACACCAACGTCGATAAGAATCTTCTCGGGTTGAGTGAGCATAGTGATCCTCCAACTTGAGGTACCATGTGGATATATGAGGTATCCTCCATACTTTGATGGCAGTCACGTCACCGATCTATTTAGATCAGACCTCCGCATGTTCGTTGGGTGAGGACTGATCCTCATGATATCATGTGCGTATCAAGATAGGATCCGTTAGTTCTGTGTACAGAGCATATGTATCCATTTTGGGATTAGCGATCTGTTAAATCCATGGGCCCGTGGTACACTGTGGAAATCAGCTCTAAGTGTTATTTAAGAGATTGCTAATAGAATCGTCGACAGGATTATACCTAAAGAGATTTTACGTTTATATATATATCTCTGGGATAATCTGGATACATGTGATGGAAGGATTATACGTATGCAGTGACCTCGACCTGTATGGTTCAGAGATTTTATCTGTGTTCGTCATAATTTATGGGTTGGTAGATTATGGACACGAAATTGGATTTCGTGACGGATATGCCTGAACCTAGAGAGTCTCACTAATGAGATATACTCGTTGGGCACTAGGGCAACTTTTATAAATAATACTTATTATTTATAAGTCGTTTAACGATTAAACGAAGATACATACTTTAGAGATCTTTTGGCCATTTATTAAATGTTGAATTGTGATTTTTGACATTTATAATTAATATATGTATTTTGATTATTTAATGTAAATATAATACATATATTTTGAGATATTTGTATTTAATTATCTTTTTACTTATTAAGATAAGTTAAATGGCATTTTTTTATTGGAAGTTGTGGCCAATTTTAATTGGTTAATTTTGCATGATTTAATTGGCTAATATGTGATAAGTATTGAATTTTTTGACAATTTGATACCACAAATAAATTAAATCAATTTTCAATTAATTAAAACAAAAAATAAAAAAATGTGGCTAGTAATTTTGTTCAAAAAATCGATAATTCCTAGGAAATTATTTAAGCCAATTTTGTTTTTTTTTTCTTCATTCTATCAACCCTAAAAATCAAATACAAAAGAGAGAAAGATGAGAAAGGAAGAAAACGAAGAAAAGCTTGCTAATTTTGGAATTTGGTAAGGATTTTCACACTTTTTCCTTCTTGAAAAATGTTTCCATGATCATAAGCTTCAATATGATTAGCTTATATTTTTCTCTACTTTTTCATGGTTGTGTTTGGATGTTTGGGTGCTTGATTTGAAGATGAAAGCATGTATATTGAACTAGTTTGCTTTAATAGTTTATTAAGCATTCTTTTTGTCACTTAGTTGGCAAGTTACCATTCTAGAGTTTATTAGCCACTCATGTTAGACCTAGAATTGTTATTGAGGCATTTCATGTTGGTGAGACTCAATTGGTGTTGTAAGAATTGAATTAAAGCTTTGAATTGGATTAATTTGGTGTTAATCGATTAATTTGTGAAATTATTAAAATTAGGGTTCCAACCTTCACCAAATTTGGGGATTTTCATATATGTGTTGATTTTTGATATATATTTGATTTATATTAAATTTGGGAATTTTTGGATTTGATCTTGGCATGTTTTAAACATAAAGGACAAAATTGCAAATTCTTGAAAATTGAGGGACCATTCGGCAATTAGGGAAAAATCTGTTTATTTGTTTTGAAAACTGAATTTTCAGGTTTTAGACATGAATAAATCATTTTTGGAATTGATTTGGAATCAATTAGAATTGTATTTGACCATTTTGGACTAAAATGATTAAAATTCAAAGTTTTGGGGCAAAACGGTAATTTCTGAAAAATCTGATTTTTTGGGTAAAAATTACAGTTTTTGAGTATTATGCAATTGAAATAAATTAGTTTATTTTATTTACCCAAGAAAAATAATTGAAATCGAAAAATTTTGATTTTCCGCGATCTGTTGCGTTTACCCGAATTACCACCCGAAACCCTAATATTTTGATGGCGTTATAGATGTCAAACATCATTTCTTCCTCTCATACTCTCAGCGTCAATTTTCATTGCTCACATCAATCAGAACCTTCCCAGTTGCCAAGAATAGACGCTCAAGAATCAAAGGGATTTCCTGATCTTCTTTCATATCCAACACCACAAAATCTGCTGGAAATATGAACTTATCCACCTTCACTAACACATCTTCAATGACTCCCCAGGGATAAGTGAGAGATCTATGTTGGACAATTATGACCCATAGCGTCACTATTTGTACAGATCATGGTGTTGTTGTACAAATTAACTATGTGACAAAGGAGATTGCTCTATTATCATTTGTGATTAGATCACCATGATGTATAAATGATAGGAGGTCCCTGTGATTTGTTCCTGGATTGAGAAGATATTAGACAATATCAATCCACAAAGGATAAATCATTAAATATCCCTAGTCAGAGTATTATCGAGATTGGACATCGATAATGCGTAAAAGACTAGTATTATACTTGTGCGCGTTGCGAGGGCATGATGACATAGTTCTCATATATTTTGGTATAGGATACTCATGCAAGTGTAATATGAGGTTGTGTTTACCGATGGTACGGGAAACAGCTTCGCTCTGGAAAGACCCCCTCGGAATTCCATTGGTAGTATGACTATGTGTCTATGGAAGTCCGAAATCAGGGTAGATGTATTTGGTCTTAACCTGAGACTTGCACCGCTAATACTTGCGACAATCAATATACTTTGGTTTTGGTCGTCCAGGGCTTTAATAGGTTCTGTGTACGCCTCTGCTGGGTATATTGAGAATCGTAGTGTGTTGGGTGTGATGTCAAGACGGAAATGTCACTCCAGTCATATGGAGTTGCTGATCGCGTAGGTATACAGAACTGGTTCTCTAAAAAGGTTGCAACCGTCGGGATAATATGACTTGGTCATGATTATCCGATAATAAAGAGACTAGTTGTTCGTCATCCGATATATGCTTCGTACGGGGCAGACACTGTACCAGCCCCAGGCCTTGCATGTGATCATCCGATACTGGATCGAAATACGCAATACTACGTATACTACGCCTGATATAGATCTTATATTCCTGTAAGGATATTTCTGGAGAATTGGGTAGGCATGGTGCTTTGCTAGAAGCCAACCTTGTCTTGTAAATCAGTACAAACGTAGTACTAGGTACTTACGAGTTCGGATAGTCCGACGACCGTATTTACTACCAACATATCCGGGGATCTCATGGGTCGCTTCCCGAAGATTCACCGATGACGTATGACTCGCACTTTTTTAATTTGGGATTAATTAATGATGAGAGAGAAAATTAATCTGGGATTAATTGCGGTGATGTTTTATCTGGGATAAAATATCAATTACAGAGAGAGAGCGATTAATTTGGAATTAATCGATTAATTAATATATTCGATATATTAAACGAAATTGGATTTCGACGCGGAATTGAAATTAGATTTTGATTCGGGCGAACGAATTAATCTAGAATTAATTCGTTAGCGACATGAATAGTAATTATGCTAGGCATGATTATTTAATTAAATTAGATTTAATTACGTCGCAACGGAAAATTCATTAATTTGGAATTAGCGAACCCGAGCCCGAGATTGTTTGCGAGCGCATTCGCTTTTCGAATTCGAGTACGGCACGCAAGTCAAATCCAGCATCAAATCGCTAGTCGCTTCTAGCGACACATCATTCGTCAATCAAGTGATGGATGTCTTTCACTTTGAGTGATTGACACCAGTCACTATTTATTGATTGATGTGAGTTGATGTTGGTAGTTGGCAAGCCATTAATAACTTGATTTTTGAAAATCAAATTTTTGGTATATGGTAAATTGATTTTAGAAATCAATTAATAATTACACATTTCCAACTCTCTAACCTCTCTTTCTTCTTCCTCTCTCACGCTCATTTGGACACTTTTCTTGTTCTGTTTTTGCTGGGCAAAACCGAGAATGAAGGGAAGCAAAAGTCGTGATTTTGTGGAAAAATCGGGAGTGCTAGCACACTATGAAGTCATGCGAAGGTGATAGGGAAGTCCACCCATGAGCTTGGAATCATTTCGTGAAGCTTGGAGCTTGACAAAGGACCAACAATGACCGAAAATGGATGACCAAGTTGCAGTGCACTGCAGTGGGCAGAAAATCATTTTGTTCGTCACCGCGTCGCTCAACCTATCGATGTAAGTATTCCGCAACTTCCTCGATTTGTATTCGCACATATTTCTTGCTTGTTATTCAATCCTCGGGGCCGTAGAACTCCAACAATGGTATCAGAGCGATTGAAAAGCATGAAATTTGATTAGGGCTTAATATTTGGGTAAAATGAATTTGAGCATGATTTAATGAAATTGGATGATTAGTATGCTTAAATGTGTTTTAATTGATGATTGATTGGATCAATTTGATGAAAAATTATTTGGAACATTTTTCCCCAAATTTCTTAGCTTAGCCGAGAATGTGTATGCCGTAAATTGTCTTGGGATTTTGTTTTTTGATTCATTGGATGACTTGAAAACAATTGGGGATGTTGATTTGGATTCAATTGGATTGGATATAAAATTGGACATGAAAATCCCCTTTGGCCGAGACTAATATAGCATGATTGGGTTTGATTTTTTGATAAAATGTGTTGGACACTAATTGATGTAATTGAGCATGATAAGTTGTGTAAATTGATGATTTGGAAATGTTGATTTATGTAATTAATTATGCATTACACTTTGGTTTAATTAAATTGTAAAATTGGATTTTTGTGATTTAATTATATTAGGCCTATTTTAGAAATTGGGCTTGTAATGTTGTTATTGGGCTTATTGGGCTTGGTTGTACTAAGTTGGGTTTAGGCTAAATTGGTTGGATCCAATTGGGCCCAAAACCGCTTCCATAAAGCCCAAATGCGACTAATGGACCTTTAATAATTTAATTGGGCCTAATGGGCCTAAATTGATTTCTTGGCTTATGGGGTTACTCCTTGATTGGGCTTTGGTTATTGGGTTGACCCGAGTTGACCAAAAGTCCACGCCTTAAGATATTAATTAAAAGCCCATTGGACTTTAATTAAATTAACGTTGGACGTTAATCGGGTTTTGAGACCCGTAATGATTAAATTTGGAATTTAAATCGTAAAGGTTTATTAAATAAAGTGTGATATTTAATTTTGAATTAAATAGCGAATTAGTATTAAATACAAATTGAATTGGATTTAATTTTCTAGTTTAATTAAATTCAAGAATTCGTATTTTGAGTACTTATTCGCAAAACGAGTTTGACTCACGCAAAATCAAATCGTTGTTTGAACATTGGATGGTCTCTAATTATCAGATTAATTAATTGGATTAGATTGATTGATAACATGCTTGTGTGAATACATGGTTACGATGCATGAATAATGTATATCGGATGGATATTAGATGGGTGGGGCAATTTTAGAAATTGTTTTAATAAATTTGGAATTTATTAATTGGACATGCGTGTCCAGCCTTATTACCTCCTTATTCTTTGTATTCTCTTCTCACATATTCTCCTCAATGTAAATGAGGTTTCTTTAGAAGTGTAGTGTAACGGGTAGAAGCAAATACTTGTGCTAGCGGGAGAGATAAATGGAGAGTTTTGATCTAGGATCAAAGTGTAAAGTATCCATCCGCATATCATTATTATTTATTTATTCGCACTTTATTATGTGTTTAGAATGCATGTTTAAGGGTGTATGATGATGAGACCTTAACAAAGATAATAAATTGGTTGCCAATTTGCACGCGAAAAACCCTCACAAAATATTAAGCGTTTTTCCTTCAATTGAGTGATTCTTACTCAAGTTCTAAGACTGGCATTGGCTTGTTGGCCAAAGTCAAGGCCTTTGTCCGTCGAGGATGTGTTTGAATCACGAGAGCTTTGTTCCATATTGGTGTCTTGTCCAAGTTATGGTTTGTTGGCCAAAGTCAAGACCACTTCTTGTCCATCAACATTGATTACGAAGCTTTCCATGGTCAATGGGTTCCGCTTAACTGGGATCACTAAGTTTGTTGTGCCAAAGCCAAGGCTTAGTTGATTAAGAGGAAAAAGGTTAGGTAATATATTGGATATATTGGCATATATAAGATATATGTTTCGGACTTGGATGTCCCCCTACTGGATCTAGGAATTGGATTGGATCCAATTGATCTTAGAGATCTACCTAGTTAATTATCATACAATTTGTTGGCCAAAGTCAAGATTGTGTGATATTTAACGGGATCCTAGCCCGCTAGGAAACACAGTTTCCCGAGTACTCGACAGAGGGTTAGAGGATCGCCGAAAAATAGTGGGATACAAGATTTGAATTTGCAATATTTGTTTAATTACTTGCCATACGCGCTCAAACAAATATCATTCGTCAAATAAATTAAATGTTAGTTGGACTAATATTTAAATCCATGTTTTAAAACAGTTGGACTGTATTCAAACAATTAAATTATAATTGAATATATAGTTGGACTATAATAATCATTATAATAAATAGTACCTAAATCGTTGATTAAATAGTTGGACTATTAGAATCAAGATAAAATTGAAAGATTGACATTTAAAACATAATCCTAGGGAAAATGTTTTTTAAATGGTTTAATTTTTCAAATTGGGATTAAATTTCAGGATGGTCCTGGAAACTAATAAGTTACTTTATTTGATAAAATAACATATTAGGCCTAAGCCCGGAGTTAAGCAAATAGTAGAGCATAACTTTGGAAGATTTATGTGATGATAACTTTAGTGCTTAATCCATTAAACTTGTCAAATAGACTTATTAATTTCTTAATCAGAACTAAGGATTAGATCCTTATAGTATGATATTGAAATTGAAGGATCTTCATAAATCTATTATTAGATCTTAGAAATACTAAATTGCAATACTTAACTCTTGGAGAGTTAATGACTATTCTCAAGGAGATAAAGTCAAAGTTTACAATATGCAAGTAGCGCTAATCTCAGCTTACTTCGATATTCCAAAAGGCCAAGGCTAGGCCAAAGGCTTCTGGAGTGTTGAAAAGGGCAAAGGCAAAATCATTATAATCTTCTTGGAAGATAAATGACATATCCCAAAATGTCTGCCTTAAATGTGGCAAACGGGATCGCGGAAGCATGTCTGCCGTTTGGACAAAGCAGACATGAAGGATTTGAAGAACGAGCAAGACTCTGACTTCAAATATGTTTGTCATAATTATGTTCATTACTAGTATTAAAATTGGATTTTAAATACTGATTGTGGTACATAATTTTGTATTGATGTTCAGAATCTGCTATGAGCAGGATACTGACTTCAGTTGAGACTTATCTGCGAATTGGAAACGGGACGAAAGTCGTTGTTTCAACCGTAGATACCTAAGCTTAGGAACAACCTTCAGGTGTGTACTTAAATTAGGAAACTGTTATAATGTAACTAGTTTGACTAGATACATTATCTCTATATCAGTGTTTAATCCGTTACGAATAAACCTTTATATTCTAGAACACTAAAGTGTTTCATTATATAAAGATGATATTGAGATAAACAATTAGATGTGAATAGGAGAATTTATATTTTGAATATAAATAACTCTCTAACGTATAATATGACAAACAATTAGCTCATACTGATTTGATCATATGAAACTTTTGTGGCATTGTTGTCTGGGACACAACTAAACAAGAGTCGTATATCCACACTTTCGAAGAGTGGGTACTAGGACTGTTTTGATTCCTTTCAAATAAAGTCTAAGAATCTAGTTTATTGGGTAAAGTGCCTAAAACATATTTACTTGGTAAAAGTTGAAATGCCACCAATCTGATAGCCTAGTTCATAGTGAAGCAAGTGGGGCCCATGTCTAGCTAGGCTAGAGGTGGATATGAACATTTCGTGACTTTTACGGATGTGGCATCGCGTTTTGGTTATGTGTTTCTTTTGAAGAACACAAATCGGAAACTTTTACAGTTTCGACACGAAATAGACAAACAGATCGGCTAAAGTATTAAACCGTCACAGTAAGACCGTAATGGAAAATACTTAAGCAATAAGTTTCTAATATACTTGAAAGAGTATAGTATTCTTTCAATGAGGACTCCTCCCGAAACACGTCATTTTGACGGTGTGTCCGAACTGAGTAACCAAATTTTGTTGGACATGATAAGATTAATCATGAGTCGCTCTGAGCTACCATTTCCTTCAACGGATAAGCATAAACAATGTAAAACTTATTTAAAATAAGGTTCCATATGAATCTGTTTGACAGACTTCATATTAGATATGAACAGGAATGAAACCAGGTTTCTCATTCCTGAAAATTTGGGAATGCTAGGCATATGTTTGGATGATACCAAACTAAAACCCAAATTTGATAAGTGCCAATGTAGGTTATCCTAGGGATACCATAAGTATAGTACTTATACAACTTACTATAGAACAATTTAATTGATGCTCACCATGCGGTTTTCCTAAGAGGAATACCGATATGCAGTGGTAAGTGGGAGGATAGTAAAACTCGATGAAAATCGGAGTAATAATATTCAAGGCACCGATTCCTAATAGAACATGAATAGTTCATCAAGGATGAAACTATACCAATAATCTTCGAATACACAAGAACCGCGTAGATTGGAGAGAGTCAGAAAATAACCTGGGGTATGGGTTTCTGATCTCACCTCATAAAGATGTCTATCTTTTTGGGAATACGAACTGACTGCGTATTAGGAAGTGATACAAGGTATCGACTCCCTAATTATGGCAAAGTGCCAAGACATCCGAAATGGATTCCATGTATATCAACCAGTTTGGATACTAGTTGATGTACCGCAAGGCATTGTGCCTATTGGTACTTTATAAGTATTCACGGAAGATATACATGGATGGAAACATACCAACGTATAAAGCTAGGCTTTTAGTGAAAAGGTATCGTTATCAACATTGTGTTGACTACGACGAAACCTTTTACCTGTTGCCACGGTGAATCCATTTGGATAATGCTTGCTAATGCTGCGTGTTTCATTTATGAAATATGACAGCTGAACGGGAAAATCGTTTTCCTGAAAAGGAAACCTTTTGGAGGATGTTTATAACATCCTGTCGGTTTTGTCGTACCAAAACTAGCAAACAAGGTTTACAAGTTATTCGATCCATGTTTGGATTGAAGCAAGCATTAGGTTCTTGGAATTGTCGTTTTGATGTAATCATAGTAGTTTATGATTTAATTCAAAACGAAATGATTCTTGTGTATATAAGGAGGTTAGTGGGAGCGCACTGATAATAAATGTCCTATAAATAATGATAATATGTCATTTCTTAGAAATGATATTCCCATATTACATTCGGTGAAAGCTTGGCTTTCATGAAAAACTCTCCGAGAGATCGTACATTGAAAAATGTACGCGACCTGGTGTCTCATACGCTTTCAGCATATGGATTCACAATCAGGCCAATCCATGTGATAGTCACTGGATTGATATTAAGAACATCCTTTAGTATCTTAGAAAACTAAGGATGTTGTCTTATACTATGGAGATGGATAACTTGAAGTGACTGTGATCACTGTAGTAAGTTTCCTAACCGATAAAAATGACTATAAGTCGCAAACGGTACTATAAAGTTTGAATAACTGAACAGTGAGCTGGAAATCTTCCAAGCAAGATACTGTTACCGAATAAACAACAAATGCGGGTTATTGCTACAGTAGAGGCAGCAATAGAAGCCATTTGGGTCGATAATAATCTAATTAGATTAGATATTGTTCTTTTAGCAGCTGAGCTATGCTTCAGCACAGGCTAAAGAATTAATGGTCTCATCAACGATCCAGATATATACTTCAATATTCATCTGATTCGTTCGGATCATACATCGTGGCGATGTGATGATCGTATAAATCGCATCAGACGATAATCATGTAAATCCGCAGACGAAAGTCTTCTCTCAGCAGTTTGAGCCAACCGTACATAGTTCGGGTGTTAGACACTCGAGTGACTGGCTATAGGCCAAGTGGGAGATTGTTGGAAAATTATGACCCATATCGTCACTATTTGTACAGATCATGGTGTTGTCGTACAAATTAACTATGTGACAAAGGAGATTGCTCTCTTATCATTTGTTATTAGATCACCATGATGTATAAATGATGTGAGGTCCCTATGATTTGTTCCTGGATTGAGAAGATATGAGACAGTATCAATCCATGAAGGATAAATCATTAAATATCCCTAGTTAGAGTATTATCGAGATTGGACATCGATAATGTGTAAAAGACTAGTATTACACTTGTGCGCGTTGTGAGGCACGACGACATAGTTCTCATATATTTGGGTATATGATACTCATGCAAGTGTAATAGGAGGTTGTGTTTACCGATGGTACGAGAAACAGCTTTGCTCTGGATAGACCCCATCGGAATTCCATTGGTAGTATGACTATGTGTCTATGGAAGTCCGAAATCAGGGTAGGTGTATTTGGTCTTAACCTGAGACTTGCACCGCTAATACTTGGGACAATCAATATACTTTGGTTTTGGTCGTCCAGGGCTTTAACAGGTTCTGTGTACGCCTCTGCTGGGTATATTGAGAATCGTAGTGTGTTGGGTGTGATGTCAAGACGGAAGTGTCACTCCAGTCATATGGAGTTGATGATCGCGTACAGATACATAACTGGTTCTCTAAAAAGGTTGCAACCGTCGGGATAATATGACTTGGTCATGATTATCCGATAATAAAGAGACTAGTTGCTCATCATCCGATATATGCTTCGTACGGGGCAGACACTGTAACAGCCTCAGGCCTTGCATGTGATCATCTGATACTGGATCGAAATACGCAATACTACGTATACTACTCCTGATATAGATCTTATATTCCTGTAAGGATATTTCTCGAGAATTGGGTAGGCATGGTGCTTTGCTAGAAGCCAACCTTGTCTTGTAAATCGGTACAAACTTAGTACTAGGAACTTACGTGTTCGGATAGTCCGACGACCGTATTTACTGCCAAAATATCAATTAAAGAGAGAGAGCGATTAATTTGGAATTAATCGATTAATTAATATATTCGATATATTAAACGAAATTGGATTTCGACGCGGAATTGAAATTAGATTTTGATTTGGGCGAACAAATTTATTTATAATTAATTCGTTATCGACGTGAATAGTAATTATGCTAGGCATGATTATTTAATTAAATTAGATTTAATTACGTCGCAATGGAAAATCGTTAATTTGGAATTAGCGAACCCGAGCCCGAGATTATTTGCGAGCGCAATCGCATTTCGAATTCGAGTGCGGCACTCAAGTCAAATCAAGCGTCAAATCGCTAGTCGCTTTTAGCGTCACATCAATCTTCAATCAAGTGATGGATGTGTTGGAGTTCTAGGTCCATATGATCGAATAACAAACATGAAACAAGTGCGAATACAAATCGAGAAAGTCGCGGAATACTCACATCGATCGGTTGAGCGACGCGGAGGCAAAAAAAATGAACTTACTGCCTCACTTCACTGCTCGGCAGTGAGCAGCCCAGCTCACTGGTTTGGGGCCATTGGAGGATCATCTTCGAGCTCCAAGCATCGTCGAATGGTTCCCGACTCATGGGTGAACTTCCCTATCACCTTCGCATGTCTCTCGGAGTGCCAGCTCTCTTGAAATTTGCCACAAATCTCAAGCATTTTGCTTCCCTTTTCCTTCACTTCCACGGCAGTGAACTGCCAAGAACCAGAAGAAAATAGCCCACTGTGGGCGTGAGATGAGGAGGAGAAAAGGAGAGAGAAAGAGTTAAATGTGTTATGTTTTTGTTAAGCAAAAAATGGTAATATATTTTCCAAAAACAAATACCAAATTTTTTACCTCCAAAAACAAAGCATTAAATGCCAACCACACACATCAATTTGCCATCAATCCATCACTCAGTGAATAGTGACTGGCGTCAATCAATCAAAGTGAAAGACATCCATCACTTGATTGACGAATGATGTGACGCTAGTTGCGACTAGCGATTTGACCCTTGATTTGATTTGCCGCACTCGAATTCGAAATGCGAACGCGCTCGCAAATAATATCGGGCTCGGGTTCGCTAATTCCAAATTAACGAACTTTCCGTTGCATCGTTATTAAATATAATTTAATTAAATAATCATGCCAAGCATAATTACTATTCACGTCGCTAACGAATTAATTCTAAATTAATTCGTTCGCCCGATTTAAAATCTAATTTTAATTCCGCGTCGAAATCCAATTTCGTTTAATATATCGAATATATTAATTTACCGATTAATTCCAAATTAATCGTTCTCTCTCTTTATTGATATTTTATCCCAGATAAAATATCTCTGCAATTAATCCCAGATTAATTAAAGTGCGAGTCATACGTCATCGGTGAATCTTTGGGAAGCGACCCATGAGATCCCCGGATATGTTGGCAGTAAATACGGTCGTCGGACTATCCGAACACGTAAGTACCAAGTACTACGTTTTACAAATTTACAAGACAAGGTTGGCTTCTAGCAAAGCACCATGCCTGCCCAATTCTCCGGAATTATCCTTACAGGAATAAGGATCTATATCAAGCGTAGTATACCGTAGTATTGCGTATTTCTGTCCAGTATCAGATGATCACATGCAAGGCCTGGGGCTGGTACAGTGTCTACCCCGTACGATGCATATATCGGATAACGAGCAACTAGTCTCTTTATAATCGGATAATCATGACCAAGTCATATTATCCCGACGGTTGCAACCTTATATAGAGAGCCAGTTATGTATCCCTGCACGATCATCAACTCCATATGACTGGAGTGACACTTCCATCTCGACATCACACCCAACTCACTACGATTCTCGATATACCCAGAATTGGCGTACACAGAAACCGGTTAAAGCCCTGGACGACCTCAACCAAAGTATATTGATTGTCGTATGCATTAGCGGTGCAAGTCTCAGGTTAAGACCAAATACACCTACCCTGATTTCAAACTTCCATAGACATGTAGTCATACTAGTAATGGAATTCTGAGGGGGTCTATCCAGAGCGAAGCTGTTTCCCGTACCATCGGTGAAACACAACCTCCTATTACACTTGCATGAGTATCTTATACCCAAACATATGAGAACTATACCGTTGTGCTCCCACAACATGCACAAGTGTAATACTAGTCTTTTACGTATTCATCGATGTCCAATCTCGATAATACTCTGACCATGGATATTTAACGATTTATCCTTCGTGGATTGATACTGTCTCATATCATTCTCAATCCAGGAACAAATCATAAAAACCTCTCATCATTTATATATCTTGGTGATCTAATCACAAATGAAAAGAGTGCAATCTCCTTTGTCACATAGTTAATTTGCACAACAACACCGTGATCTGTATAAATAGTGACGCTATGGGTCATAATTGTCCAACAATTTCCCACTTGGCCTATAGCCAGTCACTCGAGTGCTTGACACCCGAACTATGTATGCTTGGCTCAAATTTCTGAGAAAAGGTTTTCGTCAGCGGATTTACATGATTATCGTCTGATGCGATTTATACGATCATCACATCGCCACGATGTATGATCCGAACGAATCAGATGAATATCGAAGTATATATCTGGATCGTTGATGAGACCATTAATTCTTTAGCGTGTGCTCAAGCCTAGCTTAGCTACTAACAGAATTATATCTAATCTAATTAGATTTATTATCTACCCAGAAGGCTTCTATTGCTGCTTCAGCTGCAGCAATAACCTGCATTTGTTGTTTATTCGGTAACAGTATCTTGCTTGGAAGATTTCCAGCTCACTGTACCGTTATTCAAACTGTATAGTACCGTTTGCGACTTATAGTCATTTTATCGGTTTAGGAAACTTGCAGTAGTGATCCCAGTCACTTCAAGTTCTCCATCTCCATAGTTTAAGACAGCATCATTAGATCTCTAAGATACTAATGGATGTTCTTGTTAGACATTATGTCCCATAGCGTCACTGTTTGTAAATGATATTGTATTATTGTACAAAATTAACTATGTGATAATGAAATTGCCTTTTGCCGTTTTGTAATATTATTTACTTTGATATATAAATGGCGAAAGTCCATATGATTAATACCGGATTGAGATGATATGAGTGTTGGATTTATTCTAAAGGTCCCAAGATCAAATCAAGACATGAAATTATGTGTGAACACATCAACGGAGGTAGCGGAATACTCACATTGATCGGTTATGTCGATTTGGAGACGATTCAAGCCCAAAAACGCACTGCCTTTGTAAGCCCACTGCAGCAGCCCACTGCTTACAAAAACAGAAAATTGAGTGAAGAAATGGAGCTCCTAGCTTCGTTGGATGGATCCCGTCTCATGGTCGAACCTCCCTACCACCTTCGCAAGACTTGTAAGTGTGCTAGCACTTGAATTTTCACCATGAAAATCCACTCTTGCTTCCCTATTGTTCACGTTTTTGTGATTAAAAACAGTGAGCAGTTTGCCCCATTTGGGCGTGAGAGAAGAGAGCATTTGAGAGAGAAAAATGTGTTGTGTTGAATTAAAATGA